>CALNVZ010001721.1:4815686-4828060 GCA_940671915.1 Paracentrotus lividus
AATAAAATTTAGATTTGTCATTTTATTTTTTTGGTAAGCTCATTTCTTTATGCGTTTTGAATATTGGGCGTTACGTCTGACAGTGACTTCGTGAAGTTCCTTTTTATATTTCTCTTACTTTATTCTAAAAAAAATGAAGAGTGGGTCTACGTCTCAACGTTTTTGAAGTCGCGTCTTGCAGTTTTTCTTGCAAATATGGTCTCCGTTTTGGTAATGATTACAGCTGGAGCACGAAGGCGAATCCTTTCGCGGTGGTATTCGGTTACTTCGCGGGTATTCGGTTACTTCGCGGACTCAAGTTATTTTCTTTTGTTGTCGTTAATGCACTACCCTGGTGATCAGGTGCGTGGTGGTATGGTGCGGCGCTACATTAATGCGCAATGGTAAGTATGGCGCATGCGCATCTCACTGTATGGCGCTCTGTGCGATTTATGCGCATGCGTTAGTTTTGCCACTGTAGACCTAGCGCATGCGCAGCTAGCATGCATGAGCCAAGATGCACGCAGCTAGCTAGCTGGCTGGGCATGGGAGACGATTCTTTATTGTATGATTTTTGTTTCTGCCTTTGTAAAAACAACAATAATTAAAAACAAACAAAGCAAAACAACAATGAGGCCTTTAATCCCAGTGTGACCTTTCTCCTAAGCTGGACATAAACCTGAGCTAAAGGCAAGCCACTTGTAGAACAAGCTATAGCCTAAGACCTATTAATCTGCACCGTGCACTGGTCTAATCCAATATTTTGTTTTGTTTTGAGCTGATTAAGTTAGGCCCTACAGTTAGCTCAGGGTTCGTACGGGTCATGGAAAACCTGGAAAAGTCAATGGAATTTTGCCTATCTTGTTTTCAAGCCTTGAAAGTCATGGAAAATCTTATTTTCCATTGAAAGTCATGGAAAGTCATGGAATATTCAAAATGTGTCAATATTCAATTCATTTTCTGATAATAAATGATAATATTTCAACCATTTTATTCTTGTTCAAGGTGTGTTTTCTTTCTTTCGAAACATTTTACTGATTGTCTTGTGAAAATGATGATTGTTTTGAGCTCCCTCGCTCAGCTCGCTGAGCTGAGAGCGCGATATTATGTGTGTATGTACGTGTTCGTGTGTGTATATCGAGCATGGGTACTGTGTGTGTATTGGGGGTTCAATGCGTCGTTCAGTGTGTGTGTGCGTGTGTTTCGCATGCGCTGGGCCTATGGGTGAATTGCGTGTCGATCGTGATATGATTGTTTTGATATGTGCACGCACGTGTGTTTTCAAATTCTTGTTTCAAATTCTTAGACTTTTTGCCGCAAGGTTTTGCCGTTTTTTTGTGGAATTTTTACTGCTATATTTTGTGGAAGTAAAATTAAGAATGCCAGGAAATTGCCGCTTTAAAGATGCTTGGTTGGATAATCCAGAGTATCGGAATTGGATTTTGAAGGAAAGCCCGGCACTGCAAGATGTAACTTGGTGTTTGCTTGACTAAATTCAGTGTTCGCAATATGGGGGAAGCAGCTGTCAAGAGCCACATAACGAGTCAAAAGCACATCTCAAAGCTCAACAAACGTGGTAAGTGTATATTTTGTACATAAATTTTAACATTTTTATTAGCAATATTCCAAATATTGATTGATATACGAGTTAGCCGCCGCACTACTGCATTTATACCGCCACCGGCCTGTTTACCTACGCTACGCCGGATCGTCCCCGGCGCTCTACATTCACAAACCGTAGCCCACTCGCGCTCCGCTGGTTCACTTCCGGCCCGCGTTGCTAGTATAGACGTGATGAATCGGTGCAGCTCTTGATTTCGAATATAAATGATTGACTTTGATAATCATGTTCAGAAACCAGGGTGAAGCTGTATCTATTTGATTCTGTCTTTTTACAAACGTTCCCCTAGATTTTTAATTTAAAAGATTAAAAAAAAACAAAAAAACAATTTGATCGAGATCTGTGTCTATAGAATGACTAACTTTTTGTTAGTTTCTTTTTAATGTGAAATCCTTTGCCCAAGATGGGCAAGAACGTGTTCTCATGTATTTTTTTTTATTTTTTTTTGTCAGATAATAAAACTATCAAGCACAGGGTCAATACTCATTTTTGATTTCTTTACTTACTCTGGGACTTAACCACCCTTGGCTACTTTGATTTTTTTTTTTTTTTTCGAAGGGGAATATCATACCTGATAGTTGTAAGATGCCTGTGATCATTAGGCAAGTTACCATGCACACGATGACTCAAATTCTTACCAGCAGGATTTATGTTTTTCTTATTTTGATATTTCAAAATGGGTTTTATGAAGTAAACCAAGAATAAGCATTTTATTATTGAATTTTACTTGCAATATTTTTATATTACTTTAAACATTTTCATGTTTTTTTTTCCTTCTAGGTTCGTCTCTCACACTTAACAACTTCTTCACTGCAAAGAATGCTGGAAGTTCATCAGTTTGTGTGTCATCTACAGATGCAACCACCAGTACTGCTCCATCAACCTCTAAATTGCCCATGCCTATTCCAGTTGCAACAAGAGAAGACACATTGAAAGCAGAAGTCCTGTGGTGCCTAAAAGTGGTTGATGATCATCATTTCATTCGTGTCACCACAATAGCGACCTCTTTCAGAGAATGTTTCCGGATTCGTTGATTAAACATGCATATGATGAAGTGGAAAAATTATGTAGCCGAGAGCATTGAGAATCCAAGAGCTTGAAAAGTTGTTGAAAGGTCATGGAAAAGTCATGGAATTCTTTATTAAAAGGTCATGGAAAGTCATGGAATTTGACTTCCAAATAAGTGTACGAACCCTGTAGCTTAAACCCTGTGGCCAGCAAAATGGGACTCGATCCCAAAAAGTAGATGTTCGATTTATCTCAGTTTTGGGTTGTGATATGGTACTATTAAAAACTGTTTGGGAGTGATCAGTACAAAAGTTTCCCCCTTCGATTATATGATTCAGTAAACCTAGAATAAACATTCACTACGCACGCCAACACGTGCACCATAAACGATTCTCCAAAACAATGTCTGAACAATAAACTTCCTGCATGCATTCATCACCGCCCGATCCGAGCTAGCTCCCTTGAAATTCTTTCTTACATCACTTGTTGACGGTTACCCAGTGTTACCACGAGCGTCGAACGCCTACGCACCGAGTTCGGGCTTTCGGGAAATTTGTAAACATTTCTCCGAGAGCTCCGAGCATGTGACGCCAAGGCCCGAGTGTTTGTGATAAGCTACGCCCCCAGTTATTGTTTCCGTCTTCGTTCAATGCACATATGTGTGTTGAATAAACATGAGTGCGTGCGCACATTGCATGATTAGCCAATCAGAGCGCCCAACAATCAAAATCCATTGTTCTCTATTTCTGTAAAAGCGGAATGGTAGACTTTTTTCCGTGTCCAGAGACATTACCAATATCTCAGCTTATACATAGACTAGAGAGGATCCTGGCTAACTCGGCCTCGCCGGAAATTCTGGGCCGAGTTAGCCAGGAGGTGTTGAATCGATCGTAAATACTTATTTATGTTGACAGTTGAGCACAGGTATATTTCACAGTTTTTAATTTCTAATTTGATATGAAATGATGTGATATATTTACTAGCAAGCTGCTAGCGAACATTTTTTGAAGTAAAACCGCCCAGAAAGTGAGATTTTAGGTCTTTTGCACGCATGAAGTTACACAGATAGGTGTCTGCCTGACGTTCACTGCGGCCAGCCCGCATGGCAGCGGTATTCACAAACAAAATAGGACGAGACGTAAAAACACGGGCAGAATTGCGTTCGTATTTACAGACTTAAAAACTCACTTTTTGGGCTGTTTTACTCCAAAAAATGTTTGCTACATGTAGCAGCTTGCTAGTTCATATGTCTCAACTTTCCATACAAAATTGATGATAAAAACTGTGAAATATACCCATGCTCAACACAAATAAGTATTTACGATCGATTCAATACAGCTGGCTAACTCGGCCCAGAATTTCCGGCGAGGCCGAGTTAGCCAGTGGGCCGAGTTATCCGGCACCCAGACTAGATTACAATACTTATACATTTTCTGAGATACCATCGGGGGTATATGACATGTTCGCACGTTTGGACCTTCAGGATGGAATACCTATTCCGGCTGCTGGGAGTTTAAACCAGCTGACACAACGAACCCCATGTGTGTGTGTGTATCCTATTGACTTTGTACAGTGGCTGAAAACTCTCTCACCATCCATATCTAACTCCAAAGAGCAAAAATGAAAATGATTATTGTAATGCCAATTCTTAATATTTTTCCACAATGTTTTTTAAAATAAAATAATATAACAAATAGCTTGAACATCTCAAGTGCTTTTCACAAAAAAATACTTTTTTAATCCAAAATTTACTGAAAAAAGAAACTTGTGATAAAGGTTGAAACTAGTATAAATGATGTGCTAAAAAATGTGTGGATATTGGCCATGCTGTAGATCTCTAGATATTATTATTTTTTTTAGAGTTTATTCCATCTGTTGTGACACTTGCAGGAAAAAAACAAAACAAAACGTACATGTGTGTGTAGTAGACTGGTAGTGCACAGAGCAGTGGGAGCGAATATTCATGTCGACGTTACAACAGGGCTTGAAGGCCATGGACTATAGGATGCCCCCCTTACTGGCCTTAGTGCCCCTTCCAAAATTCCATTTTTGGCCATGGAGATTTTGGTGCCCTTTCTAGACATTTACATTCGTGCTGTATTTAAGAAAAAGTGCCCTATGAAAAAAATGGCCTAGCCTTAAAATTGACGAAATTTAAGGCCAGATGTACATTGTATTGACAATGTATTTAAGAAAACAATGATTTCTATAATCTTGTTCTTTTTGTGATCCAGGGATTCTGTTCAATACTGGGATAGGACAGCACATCCTCAAGAATCCGCTTGTAATAGAGAGCATCATCAGCAAGGTATGAGTTAAGTAATTTGTCTGATTTTTCTTTAAAGGGATGTAGTAACATTTAATGTTATTCAAATCACATTTTATTCGATTTAGCTTATTTTGCCAACATAATTATAAACACTTAGGTCAGTCTGGTATCTCTTCAAAATTGCCAGCTAATTGCTTGCTTTACCTTCAAGATATCAATGATTTCATACTCAAATTTTATAAACCAACACCGGATGGTTTATAAAACCATGTGCTTTTTCCACATGGCACAACATACACCCATTTCCTGTTGTATAGCCCCCGTCTAGCTGCCCAGTGACCTGGCAGCTGAGGGTACTGGTCTTCGGCTGTATGCTTGGCATTGTTTGTTACACAGTTTTAAGGTAGTAAATGACTTCCATTTGATCTGAAACTTTCAGTAGTTTGTTTTTACTGTAGGAACAATATAATTTTATTAATCTTGATCTAATTGCTCTTGTTTTTGAAAGTTACTCAATCCCTTTAAAAAGATTCTATGACATTTGCTATGCCGACAATTGCTCATGGTAAATTCCATGTAAACTAATCAAATGTCTAATTTAAACGCTAGACTTAATAATATACCCTTCTCCAAATCAAGTCCTAAATCTGATATAAAGCCCTACATCTTAAGAAGAAATAAATCCTGGAGCTCTCCCTCTTTCCTTTTTATCTTGATCGTCATCTTTGTATTATTGCTCAAAATCTTGTAATTGATACCTACACCTTTTTATGAATAGCTTGTCTTTTAATGGCTATAATATTAATTATAATGATTTGCTACTGCGTTTACGGGCCAAATTCAATGTGGAAATATATTTGTATTTTAATGATAATAATAATAAGTTAAACCGTTTACATCTCAATTTCAATAAAAAAAATTATAATTTTTGTTTTTAATACAAATATTAACAATGATAATGATAATAATAATAATGTTACTGTGTTACAGGTCAAGTTCAATGTGAAAATATATTTTGCTCCAAGGATTCCTCGTCAACCTCAATTATATTAATTCTGCTTCAAGGCTTTTTCTTTGTTTTTTATGAAACATAATTTGTTCAAAATCTTTTTCTTTGATTGGTTACTCGACGTATTTGTTATAAATCTCCCACAATTTGTAGACTAATCTTTTGATGTATTAGATCCCAATCATTGCTTTCCATATGTACTATTTTCATTTTTTATATTATATACGTTTTGTACTAGTTCTACATGTACATCATTAATTCTGTTCTTTTGTATGTAATTTGTAAACATGATTAGTTTTGGTCTCTGGACCTTCAAATCATGTATATTTATATGTATTTTTAAACCGAAATAAATAAATAAATAATATAATAATCCTTGCCAGCACAACGGTCCTGTCACCGATGATACATTTATAGGTAATATAAATATAGATAATTTAAATACCTTTTCTCAGAAACAATCCAAACTTACTCAGAAGGATAATGATGAACATAATCACCATGAATTCAATTTTATTTTTCGATCACGAATGCATTAAACTAGTAAAGTATACTTGCATGTACACTACCGTTCAAAGGTTTTGGCACGTCACCGCGGTTGCGATCCACCGCGGTGTGGAACCGCGTAGGCAAACCGCGTATCTAGACCATGCTCCCGCGGTTAGCCCAAAAATACTTCGTTGGGGCACCGAATGTAGAGAGAGCGCACGCATTAAGCCCCGCCCCTTCGACGATAAAAATGTAGCGCTAGCCAGAAAAACAATTGCGCACATGTGACAGCGGCTTTGTTTACAAATTCGGCCATTGTTGCGTCACATGATTAATTCCTAGCACTGCTCGCGCGGTCCCTCGCATATGCGCTAGTGCAATTATGCAGAACTAATTCACAACGACGTTTTCGTCCTTCAGTTTCCAAAAGGAAGAAAATCAAAGTTGACACTTACATAGCTACAAAGCTACGATCGCCTATGCCTTCAATCTCCTCTTGAGATTATTATTTTGGTATTGCTTTTAATTTTGTTCTGAATCCTATGACAATTTATGATTTACAAGAATGTTGAAATCGAGATTTTCAGGACAATTACGTTTCAGTATCAAAAATGCATAAACGAAATCCCCTAAACCTTCAACAATACAATTCATCATTCAAATAAGAAGACGGTCTTTGCGTCAAATCAGATCACTATTACCTCCTTTATCAAACCCTCTTTTCCATTATTATCTCACACAGAATTAGAACTAATAATAATAATATATAATAATAATATAATAATAAAAAATTACCCTACCTGTACATGCGCGGTACATCACGTGGATCCTTTCCTTCTTTCTCCTTGCCCACGGAAGTCTATTAAAAAAAAAAAAGCCCACCCTGCGCATGATTGATTCTAAGGACGCCCAGACTCCACCCTGATATTGATTGGCACAAAATAATTCCATCACTGGCAACAAGCAAGATATAAATTTCCCGTGTCCATCAGGCGAAAGTAAGAAAAGGGATGGGAAGCCCTCGGTCACAGCACTCTCATTTTGGTTGGCGTACTTCCCTTTAAAACTTCTCGTTTAAACGTAAAATTCAGTTTGAAAAAAAAAAAAATTAAACAATCAAACAAGCATCAGGCGTGTGACATGAAATCGGAAGAGGATTAAAATATCCTCAACGTGGGCAGTCCCAATCTTTGAGAACACGACACAAGTTGCATGTACGACAGTTCCAGAAGTGATGTAAATGGCGCTGAACTTGACAAGACTTGTTTATGTGGACTATATAAATTGACTTGTTTTGTCATTGATGCTTGATTCTTCCATTATAATCCTCTGTAATATCGATGGCAGTCTTTTTCAACCCTCCCCGTCCCGCCTTCCGCTTGATTTTCTCCTTAAATGTTCCCTTTTTTTTAATTTATAAACTCAGCAAAACAAGTCATTTCACGAAAAGATCGAAATTCCATTTTCCCTAGCCTGCTCTCGTTGCTATGACAATGTCACGTTCTGATATTTGATACCGCGCGCCAGATACCAGATCAACATTGTTATCGGCATCTGTTTTAAAGTGTAAATTCACATGCGCGCGGTAGGTCAACGACCTTGCTTATTTTTATCTGGAGGTTCTTGCATTTACGTTATTGTAAATGTTTGGACATAAAAGAACAAGAATTCTGGCTGCTTTGTCTACGGAGAGAGTGATCAGTGTAGAAACTTGGAAGAAAAAAAATCAAACTAATAGTACATAAATTCTTTTTCATTTTCCTGACATATGATTAATAATATTTTTTTTATAGGATATATATTTTTTTATCATGAATGATGTTGATGATAAGTGGAAGTGATAAAAACAAGAGACGAATGATTACGTTGTTGTGAATATATATGTTTGATTTGATGAGAATATGTTGTTGATGGAAATGGAATGTAGGCTACGATGAAAGTTGAAATTAGTATGACCGATGAACATGACGAGGTCGGAGAGAAGGAGAGAAGGAGGAGGAGAGACGGAGGAGAGATGAGAGAGAGAGAAGAAAAGGGAAGGCGACACGTGCGTCATAATTTTTGTCGCTTTCACAGATATATTCATTTTATATTCTATTTGATAAAGAAAACAGCAGAAAGAGAAATAGTAAACTGACAAGAAGGCACGTGTGAATATAAAAAAAAGAATCTTTCCTACACTAAATTGTTTGGTGTATCGACTCAATTGGTTGTTTTTAATCGATATAAAGGCTTTCTCACAAGTAGACAACTTTCTTTTCTTGTACACTTCGTGTGGGCTGCCGCAAGTAATTTACACCCTGGTCTATCTTTCTTGGAATTTTAAACAATATAAGAAGGAGCCCAGCTTTAAAAGAAATTATCATGCCTATACCCACGCATTGAGAAATCATCGGGAAATATAAAGCAAAAGTTCTTTCCATTTCTCTGCCTTGAATTAATCATCAACAGCTTTTCGTACTATGACCCATTGTTTTGATATGATGATATCCGCGTGCCGACCAGATCAAAACAATTAGGTCATTGACAGGCCAACCGTGTCGCGTGCATATATCTTTATGAGACGGAGTATTAGGTTGGTGGGAATTCTAGATAGTCTGGTTTATATCAAAATAGAACTCCTGCAAATATACTAATAATATGTCGATGTACCTTTATAGACCCCAAGTTAAGTGAACATGCGTAATGTCATATTTGTTTCTGGATTACACACTATATATTCAGGACTTATTTCAGGACTTAATTCAGGACTTATTCAGGAATAATTGTATGCAAATTTTGTTTGTTTTGCAGTTTAAAAATGTTCACTTACGCTTGTATTTATAATACATGAAAGCATACCCAAATATATATTTTGCTATTTCGCCCGCGTGTTATACTTACAGGATAATCAGAATAATGAAAATAACCTACCTGGTTATATGCTCGATCGTCTACCCGATGTCTTGGTAGGCTTGTAATCTTATACAAGGCAGACTTGTCACATGCTGCGATGGTACGTTGTATTCAACTTACTTCTGGGTTATAGTTTCTTTTAATATTAATTTGTTTATTAGTGATGGACGATGTTGATAATTTAATAATTAAATAAACGATGATGACGATGTTGTTGTTGATGATATTAATCTGTTACATTGTATCGAAGCGGCGCTGATATTAGCCTACAATAAAATTGATATTGCTAATGGACGACTTTGATATGATTATGATGATGAGTGATAAAAAAAAACTGAAATTATAGTATGAATGACGATTGTTGATTATTGATAAATATGATAATGATCGTACAGTATTAAGACGATAATCTATATTGGGTAATGACGACGAACGATGATGGTTAGACAAATGATAATGAATCGCAGCTTGTTGGATGAGATCATGATTAATAATGTTAATGATGCGTGGTAGACGCTAAACTTAAAATTGATAATTACAACGACGATGACGATGAGAATGAGATTTTATTAAGCAAAGTTTGGCAATAAAGTCTATAAAAATACAGCAAGCATCATTTCCTGAGATCGTCGCCAAGGAAAGAACACAACAGGTACTGTCACCATTGTAATTCATCATTTCACTCATCACTTCATGGACGCATTTTCAGTCATGACTTATTAGCGGTTTATGTTTATCATTGCTTGTTTGATTTGTCAAATCATCAACTCATCATATCTGTTTATGGAAAAAACAACAACAAACGACAGCTCGGTCGATGGATTTTCTTTCAATATTTTATTCCACTTTAATAGTGTAGGGATGTAGGGCCACTCACAAGCTTTCGCTTTCTATCAATGTATTTTATGTATCTCATCATTGATTTACGTTTGTACTCGTTTATCTGTTTTATAATTAATTGAACTTAAATTGAACTCCTCCCTTTCTCCCCACCCCTTCTTCTCTCCTTTCTCTTTCTTCACTCTCTTCCCCTCTCTCTCTGTGCACTCTTCTCATCTCATGGAAGTTCTTTTTACGTTCGTGAGAGAAGATAAGATAATAGAGAATGAAAGAAAGAAAAAAAAAAGAAATATGGTGTTAAAGAGAGAACGACTCGCTTGCAAAGATAACAAGTAGCCAGGAATCGAATGAAGACTTTTTTCACTTTGCCAAGTAAAGTTTAGGGGAAAGGACGCATGTAATAATTGGTTCTTGCTTTGATTTTTTGAAAAAAGTCGCACGTTCTTCCCCTTCGATTATCAATCCATCTTGCTATGATACGCATATTCTGTCGTTTGCTTTGGTTATAACATGGATTTGGTTATAGGAAATAAGACACACGTTCTCCCTCATCGATTATCAAAATCCATCTTGCTATGATCAATATCCCGAGAATTTCGTAAGTTATCATTAATTTCCTTTTCAAAATTTTCATATTCTCATGGTAGGATGGGGGCCGTTGTCCGGACACTTAACAAAAATGAAAGCCTGCTTGTTTGTCTCCAGGATTAAGCAAAAATAATTTGTTGAATGATGCTTATCTTCATCAATATTTGATTGTGTAGAATATTTTCTAATCACTTTGTTCCAAACACTACAAAAGAATGCTTGTAAACTTTTCAAATGGTGGTCAAAATCGTTCTGTCCGGATAACAACTGGTCCGACGAACAGCAATTGGGTATACAAGACATTTGAACACGGCGCGTGACCCAGTTCTAGCTGACACACGTACCAAAGCACTGCGTTTTACTTTGCTGTGCGCGCTGATTTTCAGTGTTTCTGAGCTTCAGTATCTTCGGTGCCGCGCTCGCAAAGATACGGCGCACGCGTTTGTGATATATGTGGAAATTAGACACCGCGGTGCTTCGGTTTTCACACCGCGGTGCTTCAGTTTCTACCGCGTATTGACTTGCGGTTTTTGTCAGACGCGGTGGGTCGCGAGCGGTAAGGTTATCGGTTAGGTGCCAAACTCTTTGAACGGTAGTGGTGTAAGGGGGGGGTGGTAAATGATCATCCACGCCCCTACGCGCATTAGATAATCATGCATGTCTACAACACTGCATTTAGACTAAGCTACTGAATTCCTGTGAGAAAAGCAAGTTCTTAGTAATGATAGGGGCTCTTCTGTGATATTCCTGGGCTATTTTAGGCATTTCCAGGTGGGGGAGGGGGCAGGGAGGGGTTAATTCCTCATTTTTGCACTATGTAATGTAACTCTCCTCTAAACTATACTAATAATCCTAGATGTAATCTAGGATTATCTAATCTGTTAATCTCAAATGTTCCTAGGCTGCCTTGAGAACTACTGACACAGTTTTGGAAATTGGTCCTGGTACCGGAAACATGACGGTTAAAATGTTAGACAAAGCAAAGAAGGTAAGCATCCTTAATTCAATTTCCCATTACAATATTAGAAGATTTCTCAATTATATTGTCTTCATTATTGCTATCGCCATCATCAAACTATCCCTACCATAATTATCAGTATGTATTCTTTTTATCCTCATCCTTATCTCATCTTTGCCCTCTCTGTCAGTCATCATCATCATCATCATCATCATCATCATCATTATTGATACCATCGTTGTCATTATCATTATCAATTCGTCGTCGTCGTCATTTTCATCATTATTATCATCGTCATCATCATCATCATCATTATCATCATCATCCTCATCATCCTCATCATCATCATCATCCTCATCATCATCAACATCGCACATCATCATCACCATCATCATCATCATCATCATCATCATCATCATTATCATCATCATCATCATCATCATCATCATCATCATCAATCATCATTTTGACTTGTAAATCTCATCATCAGTTTATCACAATTGTAATTGCCACAATTGCTAGAGGCTGTTGTTATCATCATACCTGAAACATGTACCTTTTAAAAGCATGAAAGTTCCCAATTTATTTGAGAGGTTGTCGATTGTTACAGAGTAAATTTTCGACAACACCATGATTTTGAAGTGAAGAGGCATTTTTACAGTTGACTCCTCATCATTCTATCCTGTGTTTCTTTATTTCTTTTTCTTTTTTTTTTTTT
>CALNVZ010001721.1:4828085-4955702 GCA_940671915.1 Paracentrotus lividus
TGGGGGGGGAGGGGTTTGAAAATTTTACGGAGTTAGACCCTTTTCCTGCACATTGAACATTGAAATTGATTTTAATATCTTTTCCATTCTGTCAGGTGTAGTTGCTGTTGAGTGTGGATCCTCGTTTGTTTGCTGAGTTACAGAAGATGGTTCAATGAAGCGTAATAATATAATTATTGATCAGTTGTATAGACAGACTCTAATAGGACACTTAACTACTTGCCAACTTTTGCTTTTTAATACAGCTGAAACCCTCTAGGAAAGATGAGGCGATTTCCAATTTAGATAAAACTTGTGTCCCTGGTTTATTGTAAAATTAAAAATTGTTTTTCGAGTCATTGTATAGAAAACTGGGAATGTTTTCTTCATTGTTTGTCCCTTTTTCTTAATTTTCAGGGTAACATGCTTCAGGTCATCCAAATCAGTTTGACACTTGGCTGTAAACAGTGCAGAACTGCTAAATTGATAGATATTGCTTATTGTTTTCATTTGGAAATTTGAGTAAGACTATGAAGGCTTTCACTTAAAATTACTAAATTTGTAGTTTCAGGTTATGTGCAATTTTTATTGTATTTATTCTAATATTAACAGTTACCAATTTGTTCCACCTGTTGCTATCAATTTGTTAAAAACTTATTAAAATCTTTTTTTTTTTTTTTTCTACAATGTTTGTCCGACCATTTCTGCCTCCCAAGTTTGCTAGGTATAGTGGAGTGATGTATTGAAGACTGATCTGCCGTTTTCGATGTCTGTGTTGCCAATTACCAACCAGATCTCTTCTCCGTTCTGTCTTCCAAACTTCTACTCAAGGACCATTTCTTTAGGTTGACATCTTATGATTTCTTATTTGTATTATTTTATATTTTTGGACATAATAAGATGTAGATTGAACAATTGTATACATTACGCAGAACGGGCTTTTATTCCAGCTGTAGCTTCAGTTATGATTTTACTAATGAAAATACAGAATTAATGGAATCGGCTAACAGAATATGAGCTTATCTACATATATTTTCCCCCTCAAGAATTCATATATTTCTTACTTTGGTAGCCATTTTCAAAGAGTTGTATATAGTTCTTTCTGGGAACACACTGTTATATTCCATTTATTTACGTTTTCGTGTTATATTTTCTAATTTAAAATACTGTTCTTTTCAAGGTGAATTCTTTCCTTTTGGTTTTATTTGTATCTTGAAACAGAAGAAGGAAATTAGGAAAGAATATAAAAAATATTTTTGTACATGAGTATGTCAAGAGTGTTGTATAAGTACTTCATGTAGATGACACAATTCATTAAGGTTAAAATTTATTTATGTCAGTATGGCGTATATTTTTTTGGTATCAGGGACAACTACCCCTGGTCAGTTAATACCCCCAGGACAATTACCCTTCCGAAGTAGGTTTGAGGGCCAGGTGTTAGAGTTAAGAGGGTAGATATTTTGGAACAGTGATAGAATGTACCGGGATTAAATACACAGGGTGGAGATAATGTCCTAAAAGACATATATACTTTTAATAGTCCTCAAGATTTCATAATACTATTGCTAATGGTTGAAATCAATATAATTTGAATTGAACAATGTTATTGCTTACGAACTGTGCCGATGCTAATAGATTCAGCAGGAGTTTTGCTTGAGGTTGGTGAATAAGCCAGAGACAAGCTCTACTGTAGGCTCTCCGATTAAACCACTCAATTACTAGCCAGGTAGATCACCTTATGAAGGTAGGCATCAACAAATATTGATAAATTATGTATACTATAAAACAATTGTTTTATCATATAATCCAGAGTGGGTAGATCGAGAGAGTGGCGACAACGGAAGTCGTTACTCTGAATTGGTCATTTTTCATGGGGGCTCGAAATGAACTATTTAAAAGCAGTGATTGCCCTCAACAGCTGATTCAGTGCCAATGGATTTTTTTGCACAGCTGATGTGTTTTATATCATACACGGCCAGATGCGCGCGGTCAGATGCGTCTTAAATAATTGCGCGATGATCACAAAATAGTTCCTTTCAGCTCCCCATTTTGACCTTTGATATGCACGCCCCTGTTTTGGGTACGCGTGTCTCACTCTCTCTATTACCCCACTCTGATATAATCATGTTTCCCCCTCTAAAGCACCATCCTTTCGTATCATGTATGTACTTACACATGTATGGACCATCCCCACCCGTTGGAAATAAGCAAATTAAAGACTAACTCGGCCTTCCTGGAAACAACACCTGTGTACTACCTCAATAGGACCATGTCCTCCTACAGATAACTAGCCAAAAGCTTAGGCCAAGAACCCCCAACAGAATTATCCTTGTACACCAGATCACTTTAAAAATAGTCGAGCACATCCCACCATTACTGTTCCAACCCAAATTGCACTATCTTGAGGTCCTGAACATTGGGAGAAGTTATTTTTCTTTTTTGGGCGGGGATCTGTTGGAAGTGAGAGAAAACAATGATCTTTTTATTTTTGTTTTATGTTTTGTATGATCTATTAATAAATTTTATTTGGGCACACACTGCTCTCTCAACAGACCTCTTATCCGTTGGCAAACTGTTGTAAGCTTTTTAACATTTCTAAGAATCTCTTCTCTGTGAGGCCAATGTCATAGCAAAAAATGTATTTATCCTAGATCGATCAAGATTGCAGTTTTTCTTAATGTTGTGTTTATCTCTCCCTTCCATCCTCTTATTTAGGTTGGTAAGAATAACTTCAAAGCCTCCTCCCAAAAGTCGAGTCGAGGGTGTTAAGGATAAGAACCTAGAAATCCAACCTCTTACCTATTACTTTCAGGTGAGTTTTGAAAACCATCTAATTATCATCTTGATCAGTTATCCTTCTTTATGTGCCATTCCAAACATCACAGTTAATGATTTAATCACACGATCTTCTCTCTGATGTTTGTTGTCTGTACAATGATTGCATTGTCTTTCCATATTATGATATGTTCTTTCGGTAATACAATAAAATATTACCCTATTTAATGATAATCTTGAGTAGTCCGTCAATGTGAAAAGGAACCAATCCAAACATCAATTTCCTACCAGTATCTGAAGCAGATGGTGAATAATACTACAAAACAAAGGAAAATCTTGCAAAGAATTACGTAACTGCCTGAGACAATTTATAGGAGTAAAATAAGACCATCAACTGACGCGTCGGGCCGTCCAAGCCACATGCATCATTTTACACGGCCACTCCCTTGGCGTACAGTCTATAGGAATATCATGTGTACGCCAATTCGCACGGATCCTGATGTGTGTGTTGTGCCGTGACTTCTCTGCGCGACCGATCACCTGTCCACTCTTAGTCCCTAATCTGAACCGAATGTTCCGTTATTTTCTCATTCTTTCATCTCAAAATCATTGATAGACTAGAACATGATTATATTCTGTTTAGGAAATTGTTCAGTAAATAGAAGAATATGAGGACATATATGAGACACATAACAGAGTCGTCTATATTTTTAACTGCTAACACTCAAGTTGGGTTAAAATGTTTTTGGTGATTTTGGACTAGGTTGGTATGATCGCAACAGTTCTTTTTAATAATTAACTACTAAACTTCATATTGCATCGAATAAACTTATTGTATGCAGATTCTTGAAAGATCATACACTGTACATATTACTGATTTATATATTACAAAATGCATATTTAAAAACTGTATTCCCCCTTGATTTCATTTGCAGGAATGGATGGTCTTGTGCGCATTGCTTTTGTGTAGGAAAAACAAGACCCTATCTGCGTGCTGCTTTAGTAAAAACTTTAAATTTTTCACCTGGTTTCTCATTCCCTCAAATTAGCAAATTAAAACTTTTTACACTCTTACAAGTGCTTTCGCTGAATGCAATTTATAAAGTTGAAATTAAACTCTTGCTCATAAGTGTAATTGAACACAAATTTGACGTGAATTCACACAGTATACACTACATGAAATGAAGGCCTTTAAAACAAAATATTATAAGATCAGCTACAATTTCTAAATGGGGAAAAAATATTAAAGGGTGACTTTGTTGTCCCCCCCCCCCCCCGAAAAAAAAAACGGGATCTATTTGGAATGCCTTCCTTTGTTGAAACAGTTGTCCATTTTTTTACATGTGGTCTGGTCTTGTGTTCACTATGAAGAAAAACCCAAAATGCTATTGTATTTTGTAGATGCTTTTTGTCCAGAAAAGTTTCGTTGAGATGCCTGAGAAAAGGATACATTGCTCAGTCAAGAATTATGTAAGTAAGACAAATTGTTCTACAACAGTAGCAGTTTTTGATTAACTCCCACCTCCACTCTGTGAGTGTTTACTTGCAATTTCTTTACATCCTTTGCAAAATTAAATTTACCACTGCCACAATTGACCAAGTGATGGTAAATTGATACAGGTAGACCAAACGTATACCTCATTCTTTTAGCACATTATCATGGAACAGTTCAGATCATTTAGACGGAAAAAAAAAAGCCGATGCTTTTATGCGATGGAATGAGTAAAGGGTACAGGTAAAAAACATACCTGTCTTGTTTTGAGAATTATCATGGATAGTCAAGATAAGACGGGACAGATAAAAAAAAGGTGCTTTATAGCCGATGGAAAAAGCTACATAAATAAAGGTATATTGCAATGTGCTTCGGACCAAGCCTAGCTACAAAAAATCTTGATTACTTACTTTAGTAACATATAGTTTTCAAAAAATTGGGATCAGTTTAGAGTTGTCCTTTATAAAAAAAAAGGTTCGAGTAGCTGGTGCCCATCTATAACCAAAGTGTAGACGTTATAGGTTAATGGAATAATATACTGTAATCTGGAAATATTTGTCGTACATTAAATTTTTAAAAAACCGGGAATATGGAGCATGCTTTGTCGATGCTTTATTGGGATGTTCCAATTGTGCGCTTACGGAACATGCAGCGCAAATGTTGAGAACCTGTTAAACTTTCTTTGAGGCCGATTCACACGAAAAATTAATCGTGCGAACATACAGCGAATACAGTATGATTAATTCTTATATAATGCTCAGGTACTCATTTGTGAGTTTCATGCACTTTCAACGATTTTATCCTGGCCCTAGCCCTTTTAAAACAAAATATGTGGCATTTTTAGCATACTGTACCCATTTTACACCTGGATGGAGGGAAGCCAAAATGTTCAATAAAGTGCCTTGCTGTATACAACATCTAGATATGATGCTTCTATTACTTTTTCTTTCTCTTGATTCCCTTTTTTTTTTTTTTTTTGCCAGCCGATCCCAGAGAATCTGACCATGAAAGCCAAAGTGATCTCATATCTTAGAAGATTGAGTTTGAGACGGCAAGAGGCCAGACTATGGACATTGTAATGATTTTCTAAAGTGAGCTTTATGTCTTTCTTTTTTATTTGTGAATTATCATCTAAAGTCCAACCCTGTTATAATTATCGTGCTCAGGACCAAATTCCAACCAAACCCATTAAATAAAATCTGAACACAACACAATATAAGACATATGATGACCCGCGCGTACACCTGGCTACCGCGTTGTGCACGTCCTCTTGTGGTCCATTAGTGTACTGAAAAACGTGTTTGTCACGCTGAGAACTATTTCATGGTGTCGTATATCGTTGCGATAAGCATCATCAACCCCTGATTTTCTTTCATGTAATATTTCTCTCAAGCGACAATAATAGTACAAATTTACACTTATTATAGATAACTACTAAAAAATAATTTTGGGACCAGTTTGGTAACCCAGATACAGCGCTAAATTTGAATAAAAATTCTCAACAAACGGCGGATTTTTAGTTGCGTACCCAGGTAGCAAATACTCAATATGAACATGTTTGAATTTGGACTGTGGAGAACTTCCTAAACTATAATACATTTGTTGTATACATGTTCATTACATAGGAGTAGTCTTGCTATTTTCTATAGAAAGTCTCCTGTACCAAAGCAAATTGATTATTTGACCATGACCGAAACTGTGGGAACAGGAACATTGGCACGCATTATCAGAATGTTTTAATATGTAAAAAATGATAAACAAAAATGATCTCTCAATCTTTGTTTATTCATTGGTCCCTGGGAGTAAAGTCATAATACATCATGAATCAATTTAATGTGGAAGATATATAACTCTATCAATTGTATCTTTCAAACAAAATGTCTTTTTGTCTATATAAAGCCATATTTAACGTATTCAACAAACTTCTTTTGCGCGGATACATAACAGAGAAGCAACAAATAAAAGTCTCTGAATTTATTTGACATACAAAATAATGCATTTGATTTCTTGAAAAAAACATGCCAACACATGATTAGTTGCTGGATCCAATGTATTTTGTAGCGTTCGCTTTCAAATGTTCCTTTTCATGTTTTTTTACTTTCCCAGATTACCTCCCAGTTTCATATTCGCCAGAAGCGAATCCTTTTCATTGATAACAACCCAAAAAGTAGATGTCTAATTAAAGCCTGATGGGTGATGTACTCATTGCATGCAATGCTGTATCGTTATATCTTACATGTACTGACTTCTGCTTCTGGACACTCCTGCTTCCGCTAAAAATTGCTCCTTTCAAGTTGACCTGAAGATTGTCGGCTCTCTCATTATTACTGAATACATGTACCTCTTTCTCCTGATAAGACTTAAAGACAGGGAATCTTTCAGCTTCCATGGGGTAAAATTTGACACCATTGGATTTTTCCAGTAACAGGTGTCATCCACCACCCTGACCACTAGCCAGAGCTTATAGTTAATGCCTTGTAATATTCCACCCATCCCCCCATCTGGTAAAGTCATTTAAAATCTCAGTTTCCTAGGCCGTCATTGCCCGAAGCTCTACCGGGTCTAGGACAGATTGTTGTGTTGGTCCCTGAAATTTATCTTCAAGCATGGTTATTTCCGTCTTCATTCTTCACAATCTCTTACTTGCACATTGAACATGAATTGATGATTTAATATCTTTCCATTCTGTAGGTAGTTGCCTGTGAGTTGGATCCTCGTCTTGTTGCTGAGTTACAGAAGAGGGTTCAAGGAACGTAAGTAATACTAATATGATAGTTTGTTAGCACAGACTCTAATAGGACACTTTAACTACTTGCCAACTTTTGCTTTTAATACAGCTGAACCCTCTAGGAAAGAGAGGACATTTTCAATTTGATAAACTTGTGTCCCTGTTTTTGTAAAAATTGTTTCGAGCATTGTATAGAAAACCTGGGAATGTTTTCTTCATTGTTTGTCCCTTTTTCTTAATTTTCAGGGTATACATGCTTTAGTTCATCCAAATCAGTTTGACACTGGCTGTAAACATGCAGAACTGCTAAATTGTAGATATTTTTATTATTTCATTTTGAAATTTGAGAAGACTATTGAAGGTTTCACTTAAATTACTAAATTTGTAAGTTTCAGGTTATGTGCAATTTTATTGTATTTATTCTAATTATAACAGTTACCAATCTTGTTCCTGTTGCTATCAATTTGTAAAAACTATTAAATCTTTTTTTTTTTTTTTCTAAATGTTTGTCCAGACCATTTGCTCCCAAGTTGCAGGTGATAGTGGGTGATGTATTGAAGACTGATCTGCCGTTCTTCGATGTCTGTGTTGCCAATTTACCATACCAGATCTCTTCTCCGTTCGTCTTCAAACTTCTACTTCACAGACCATTCTTTAGGTGAACATCTTATGATTTCATATTTGTATTTGATTGTTATATTTTTAGACATAATAAGATGTAGAGACAATGTATAACATTAGCAGAAGGCTTTTTATTCCAGCTGTAGCTTCAGTTATGTTTTTACTAATGAAATACAGTATATTAATGAATCGGCTAACAGGATATGAGCTTTATCTACATATATTTTCCCCCTCAAGAATCATATATTTCTATTTGGTAGCCATTTCAAAAGTGTATATAGTTCTTTCTGGGACACACTGTATATTCCATTTATTTACGTTTCTGTTATTATTTTCTAATTTAAATTACTGTTCTTTTCAAGTGATTCTTTCCTTTTGGTTTATTTGTATCTGAAACAGAAGAGGAAATTAGGAAAGAAAATAAAAAATATTTTGTACATGAGTATGTCAGATGTTGTTAAGTACTTCATGTGATGACACAATTATAAGGTTAAAATTTATTATGTCATATGTATATTTTTTGGTATCAGGACAACTACCCCTGGTCAGTTAACCCCCAGGATAATTACCTTCCAGAAGTAGGTTTAGGGCCAGGCTGTAGAGTAAGAGGGTAGATATTTGGCGTAAGTGATAGATGTCCAGGGATAAATACACAGGGGGAGTTGTCCTGAAAACATATAATTTTTGTCCTCGATTTTATACTTGCTAATGGGTTGAAAATCAATACTAATTTGAATTGCTTGTTTTGCTTAGAATGTGCCGTGCTATGATTCCAGCAGGTGCTTTTGTTGAGGTGGTGTAAGCCAGGAGACAAGCTCTACTGTAGGCTCTCCATTAAACCACTTCAATTACTAGCAGGTAGATCACCTTATGAAGGTAGGCATCAACAAATATTGATAATTATGTACTATAAAACAATTGTTTTATCATATAATCCAGAGTGGGTAGATCGAGAGAGTTGGCCGACAACGGAAGGTCGTCTACTCTGAAGTTGGTCAATTTTTTCATGGGGCTCGAAATGGAACTATTTTAAAAGCAGTTGATGCCCTCAACAGCTGATTCAGTGCCAATGGAATTTTTTTGCAACCAGCTGATGTGTTTTAATCATACACGGCCAGGATGCGCGGTCAGAATGCGTCTTAAAATAATTGCGCGATGATCACAAAAATAGTTCCTTTCAGCTCCCCATGTTTGACCTTTGATTGCACGCACCTAGTTTTGGGTACGCGTGTCGTCACTCTCTCTATCTACCCACTCTGATATAATCATGTTTCCCCCTCTAAAGCACCCATCCTTTCGTATCTGTATGTATGTACACTGTATGACCATCCCCACCCGTGGAAATAAGCAAAATAAAGACTAACTCGCCTTCCTGGAAACAACACCTGTGTACTATCCTCATAGGACATGTCCTCCTACAGATAACTAGCCCAAAGCTTAGGCCAAGAACCCCCAAAAGAAATTATCCTGTACACAGATCACTTTAAAAATAGCGAGCCACATCCCAATTACTGTCCAACAAATGCACTCATCTTGGGTCCTGAAATTTTGGGAAGTTTTTTTCTTTTTTGGTGGGGGATCTGTTGGAGTAGAGAAAAACAATGATCTTTTTATTTGTTTTTATGTTTATGTATGATCTATTAATAAATTTGTATTTGGGGCACCACATTGCTCTCAACAGACCTCATATCCTTGGGCAAACTGTTGTAGCTTTTTCAACATTTCTAAGAATCTCTTCTCTGTGAGGGCAATGTCATAGCAAAAGAATGTATTTATCCTAGATCGGTCAGATATTGCAGTTTCTTAATGGTGTGTTTATTCTCCTTCCATCTCTTATAGGTTGGTAAGAATAACTTCAAGCCTCCTCCCAAAGTCGAGTCGAGTGTTGTAAGGATAGAACCTAGAAATCCACCTCCTCCTATTAACTTTCAGGTGAGTTTTGAAAACCAGCTAATTATATCTTGATCAGTTTATCCTTCTTTATGTGCCATCCAACATCACAGTTATGTTTATCACAGATCTCTCTTGATGTGTTGTTGTTGTAATGATTGCATTGTTCATATTATGATCATGTCTTTCGGTATACAATAAAAATATTACCCTATTTAATGATAATCTTGAGTAGTCGTCATGAAAAGAACAATCCAAACATCAATTTCCTACCAGTATCTGAAGCATGGTGAATAAATACTACACAACAAAGGAATTTGCAAAGAATTACGTAACTGCTGAGAATTTTAGAGTAAAATAAGCACCAATCCAATGACGCGTCGGGCCGTCCAAGCACATGCATCATTTACACGGCCACGTGGCGTAAGTCTATAGGTAAATCATGTGTACGCAATTCGCACCGGATCTGTGTGTGTGTTGTGCCGTGACTTTTGGCGAGATACCTGTCCACTCTTAGTCCCTAATTGACCGACTGTTCCGTTATTTTCTCATCTTTCATCTAAAATCATTGATAGAACATGATTATATTCTGTGTAGGAAAATGTTCATGTAAATGGAAGAATATGAGGACATATATGAGACATAACAGAGTCGTTCTAAATTATTTTAACTGCAACGACTCAAGTTGGGTTTTAAAAATGTTTTTGTGATTTTGGACTAGGTTGAGTAATTCGCAACAGTTTTAATAATTAACTACTAATAACTTCATATTGCATCGGAAAATAACCACTTATGGTATGCAGATTCTGAAAGATCATAATGTACAATATGATTTTATATTTACCAAATGCATATTAAAACTGTTTCCCCCTTGTTTTCATTTGCAGGAATGGGATGGTCTTGTGCGCATTGCTTTTGTTAGGAAAAACAAGACCCTATCTGCTTGCTTTAGGTAACTTTAATTTTTCCTGGTTTCATTCCTCAAATTAGCAAAATTAACAACTTTTTACACTCTTACAAGTGCTTTCGCTGAATGCAATTTTAAAGTGAATAAACTCTTGCTATAAGTGTAATGAACACATTGACGTGAATACACAGTATAACTACATGAAATGAAGCTTTAAAACAAAATATGTATAAGATCAGTACAATTTTCTAAATGGGGAAAAATATAAAAGTGACTTTTGTGTCCCCCCCCCCCCCGAAAAAAAAACGGGAATCTATTTTGGAATGCCTTCCTATTGGTTGAAACAGTTGTCCATTTTTTACATGTTTGGCTCTGGTCTTGTTTCTTCATCTTTATGAAAAAACCCCAGAAATGCTATTGATTTTATGTTTTGTAACCTTATGCTTTTTGTTCCAGAAACAAAGGTGTTGTTGACATGCTAGAAAAGAACTACAGGATACATTGCTCAGTCAAGAATATCGTAAGTTAATGACATAATTGTTCTACACAGTAGCAGTTTTGATTAACTCCCCACCTCCACTCTGTGAGTGTTTTTACTGCAATTTTATTTACATCCTTTGGCATAAAATTAATTTACCACTGCCACAATTGACCCAAGTGAGGTAAATTGGTACAGGTAGAAAACTATACCTATTCTTTTTAGCACATTATCATGGATAGTTCAGATTAAGACGGACAAAAAAAAAAGCCGTGCTTTATAGCCGATGGAATGAGGTAAATGGGGTACAGGTAGAAAACTATACCTTGTCTTTTGAGCACATTATCATGGATAGTTCAGATAAAGACGGACAAAAAAAAAAGGTGCTTTATAGCCGATGGAAAAAGCTACATAAATAAAGAGTATATTGCAATGTGCTTCGGACCAAGCCTAGCTACAAAATCTTGATATACTTACTAGTAAACATATAGTTTTTCAAAAATTGGGATCAGTAGAGTTGTCCCTTTATAAAAAAAAATGTCGAAGTAGCTGTGCCCATTATAACAAGTGTAGACTGTATCATTAAGAATAATATACTGTAATCGTGGAAATATTTGTGGTACATTAAATTTTAAAAAACCTGGGAATATGTGAGCATGCTTTTGTATGCATTTATTGGGATGGTTCAATTGTGCGCTTACGAACATGCAGCGCAAATTTGAGAACCTGTTAACTTTCTTTGAGGCCGTTCAGCACGAAAAATTAATCGTGCGAAAATAACAGCGAATACAGTAATGATAATTTCTTATATAATGCTCAGGTACTTCATTTTGTGAGTTTCATGGCACTTCAACATTATTATCCTGGCCCTAGCCTTTTAACAAAATATGTGGCATTTTAGCATACTGGTACCCATTTACACCTGGATGGAGGGAAGCAAATGTCAATAAAGTGCCTTGCTGTTATACAACATCTAGAATATGATGCTCTTATTACTTTTTCTTTCTCTTATCCCTTTTTTTTTTTTTTTTTTTGCAGCCGATCCCAGAGAATCTTGACATGAAAGCCAAAGTGATCTCTATCTTAGAAGAGATTGAGTTTGAAGGCAAGAGGGCCAGAACTATGGACATTGATGATTTTCTAAAGTGAGTTTATGTCTTTTCTTTTTTATTTGTGAATTATCATCTAAAGTCCAACCCTGTTATAATTATGTGCTCAGGACCAATCCAACCAACCCATTAAAATAAAATCTGAACACAGACACAAATAAAGACATATGATGCACCACGCCGTACACCTGGGTACCGCGTTGTGCAGCGTCCTCTTGTGTCCATTAGTGTACAGTGAAACAGTGTTTTCACGCTGAGAACTATTTTCATGGTCGTATGATCGGTGCGATAATGATCACAACCCCTGTTTTCTTTCTGTAATATTCTCTAAGGACAATAATAGTACAAATTTAACTTATTATAGTAACTACTAAAAAATAATTTTGGACAGTTTGGTAACCCAGGGTACAGCGCTAAAATTTGAATAAATAATTCAACAAAACGGCGGATTTTTAGTTGGTACCCCAGGGTAGCAAATACTGCATCATATGAACATGTTTGAAATTTGGACTTGGAGAACTTCCGTAATATAATAACATTTGTTGTATACATGTTCATTACAATAGGAGTAGTCTGTATTTTCTTAGAAAAGTCTCCTGTACCAAAGCAAATGATTATTTTGCCGAACGTGAACAGAAATTGGCACGAATTATCAGAATGTTTTAATATGTAATAAAATGATAAAAGAAATGATCTCTCATCTTTTGTTTGATTCATGGTCCCGGGAGTAAAGTCATAATACATCATGAATCAATTTGTGGAAGATATATTTTAATCCTCTATCAATTTGTATCTTTCCAAACAAAATGTCTTTTTGTCTATTATAAAAGCAATTAACGATATTCAACAAAACTCTTTTGGCGGATACATAACAGAAGAAGAACAAATAAAAGTCTCATGGATGTTATTTGCAATACAAAATAATGCATTGATTCTTGAAAAAAAACATGCCAAACACATGATAGTCTTGACTGGATCCAAAATGTATTTTTAGTAGCTTCCGTTTTCAATTGTTCCTTTTCATGTTTTTTTTTTACTTTCCCAGATTACTCTCCAGCTTCAATGCAGAAGGAATCCACTTTTCATGATAACAACCAAAAACGTAGATGTCTAATTAAAGCCTGATGGGTGTACTATGCTGCAATGCTGTATCTGTATCTACATGTACTGTATCTGCTTCATGGACACTCCTGCTTCCGCTAAAATGCTCCTCCAAGTTGACCTGAAGATTGTGCGCTCTCTCATTATTACTGACATACATGTACCTCTTTCTCTGTAAGGACTTAAAGACAGGGAATCTTCAGCTTCCATGGGTAAATTGACACCATGGATGTTTACCCAGTAACAGGTGTCATCCACCACCTGACCACTGCCAGAGCTTATGTAATGCCTTGTATATTCCACCCATCCCCCCATCTGGTAAAGTCATTAAATCTCAGTTTCCCTGGCCGATCATGCCCGAAGCTCTCCGGGGTAGGACAGATTGTTTTGCTGTGGTCCCGAAATTTATCTTCAAGATGGTTATTTCCAGTGCTTTTCACCAAGTCTGGGGTCAGCAAATTTCGATCCACTCCCCATGAAAGCCGAAGATTCCCCGTCTTGTCTCGTGTGAGGGTGTTTGAGCAGGATTCGTCATCAGGTCATTCTGGTCCTGATTTTCAGTGACAGAGATTGTATGGAAAATGCATACCGTGCATTATTTTGTAATCAACTACACTGCGATGTTAGCAGCATACCCCTTCCAGAAATCTTATTCTCAACTGTAATTATGGGGAGTACCGGTAGTCATCACAAGAAAATGTTCTGCATACGAGAATTTACTGGATGAGAAATGTACAGATTTTGTTTTTTGGAGTATGTGAAAGCTGGCTAGGTACTGTATTTATGAGCCAATATTTTTTGCGTACAGATATTTTCGCGATTTTGGACTAGTTGGGGAAATTCGCGGGAGCAAAATTTCACGATTTTGGTGACGACTTCATTACTATAAATAGCCTTGTATTGATGTGGAAATTTTCGCAATGACCAACTCGCGAAATTCGCGAAAATAAAGTCACTGCGAAAATGACCACTTATACAGTACATGTTTCCCCAGAATGGCCTGCTCTTATGCAGGGATTGATGATACATTTTAATTTTTACTCAAATAATAAGAAAGCAACTTTTATAAGGATTGTTACAATAATTTTATAAGGATTGCCTTGCTGAAATGCATTACAGCCCACTCCCATTCAACAAGCTTCTTGAGGCCAAACCATTTAGGTGCCTTCTCCATTCAAAAGGTCTCAGTTTCCCTCGTCTTTTGTTCCAAATGCCGATTTATCAGCTTTTGAATAGAATCCCGAAATCTTGATACGGTTTAAACATGTTAAAAGCTGAAAGACGAATGTTTCCTGGGAAGGAACAGGAAACCACGGGAAACTGACACCTTTTGAATGGAGAAGGCGCCTTACATCTTTACAAAATCTTTTGAACACATAGCATTGAGATCGGTAGAATTGCCTTGAAAAATGGAAACTCAAATCTGTGCTTGTTATAGTATGAGTGGACTGTAGAGTGCATCAACTTGTTTTTCTGGACTTTTGTTTAACCCTTTAGCACCTAAACCTCCCGAGACCGCCCCTCGGCTTACTCACTAAATTACCCCAAACCGCCCGTCTTGAGCACGCTGTAGTCAAGATAGTATCAAAATATGTGATGAAACATGCCCATACTTGTTGTGGATTACCCATTGGATTTGTGCTTTCCGATTCTGCGCAAAAAAGTATGTTTTAAAAGAAATTCTTATTAAAAAAAAAATTGATTGAAACACTTCATAACCCTTTCTGCTAGTGAGTAAACTGACACTCTTCACGAAGTCTCTAGGTGCTAAAGGGTTAACAAGACCATTTCTCTTCCACTGAGCCAAGAATCATCAGGAGCTTGTATTTGATAACCAATTTATTTTTATGTTTACAACATATAATGTATCATTTAATAAATTATTTTATTACATATTAATTGGTGTTGTGGAAGCATGTTTCGTGTTCTTGTCCAGATTTCGGTTTTTATTCAAAAGTTATTTGTCTATTCCATACAGTCTTGGACTAACCTTTTCCTTTTCCATTAATTCCAGTGGAAACTTGTTATAATGAGGTCCTTGGGACCATGGAAATTAAAGGGGAAGTTCACCCTGGAATTTTATTGGTTTAATAAAACGGAGAAAAATAAATAAAAAACAGGAATGTGATTTTGAAGACAATCGGCCAAAAAATAATGAAGTTATAAATATTTAAAGTTTTGGTTCTGTGACGTCACGTGCGAGCAGCTCTTCCATGTGTTGTGCATGTAAATTCCATATATTTGTCCTTTTTATGGTTCTTGATAAGGGAATGGGTCAATTTGATAGAGGCATGTTTATGAACATAGGTTTGGTGATATATCAACCGCACAGGTGAAATTATATTCTTCTGAAAAAATAACAGTTTATGGAATTTACATTACATAACACATACGAGAGCAGCTCGCACGTTACATCTCAGAACCAAAATTTTAAATATTCATAACTTCTGCATTTTGGGGTCGATTTTGTTCAAACCTTCACTAATATTTTTGTTTTATTTTTCTTCATTTTTTAAAATCAATTTCAACCTAGGGTGAACTTTCCCTTAAGTGGTTATATCAGGAATCTCTTTATATCAGGGAAAAATCAAAACAAAGAGCTGGGCCCAGCTAAAAAGAATCTTATATCAGACGTCTAAAAAACAAGTTTTTACTGAACAATGCTGAATGCCAACCCTCCAGAATAATCAGAAATTAGAACCCGGATAACACAAATAGTTAACAGCCGAAACAAATTTCTTGGTCACAAGAGAAAGAAATCTATTGATTTTAATGCATTCCCTGAATTGCAAAAAAACAAAAGATTATTATTCATACTTTCTCACAGGAGAAGTCATTTGGTTTATCCCTTCCAAATACTTTGGTTATGTTATAATTATTTGGTAAGGTTGGCATATCTGCTGAAATAGCCCTGTACAGTTGGTTCCAATTATTATGAGGTTCTGTGGACCAAGCAAATCACCTTCTCATGACAAAATATTGTTTCATTCATGCTAGTGATAAGAAGTAAAGGACGTCAAAGGACAAGCTGGATCGAAAATGTAAAGACATTGACAGATAAGACAATGCAAGAAATGCTATTGACTGCAACTGACAGAAGGCATGGAGGAAAAAATGTGCTTCTTCTGCTCTCAAATCTCCCAACGACTCCGGAAGAGTCGAGGGATTGAGTGAGTGAGTGAGTGAGAGTGATAAGAGGAGTACAGGCCTGGGGGTGTTTCACCTGGGAGGCATTTCATCAAAGGACTTGTCAGACATTTTATCCGACAAATTTGCTCTCACCCAATCAGATGCAAGCATTTCAGTAGCTTATAACAGTTTGTCGGATAAGATGTCCCACAAGTCCTTTCATGAAACGCCCCACAGGTTGTTCGTAAGCTACGAACTACAAGTACTTTACGAATGAATGGTGTTCTTGTGCTAAATGATTAAGAATGTAATTGGCTATAGCGCCCTATGCGTGGTATCTCACTTCTCGGAGACGTCTCTGCGACAGAATATAAAATTTCGTCTCCGCGACGGATAAAAAGTATTAGAGACATCTCCGATATCGCGGAGACGTCTCCGAGAGGTCTCCGCAACAATTTATGAAGAAAAAAAGTGAGATACCACCGTATGTTCCACGCATTCATACAAATGTAACTTACGACTTGAAATATGAAAAGCAAAGGTAATGCGATACAATTCTTCTCGACTTTTGACTGCTTTTCTATAATCTCAATTAAATTTTTGATAAAAATATCCTTGATGTTTGTTAATAATAATTAGGATAATCTATTGCTGCATTTTAGCAAACGAAATTAAAATTAATTTGGGGATCCAATTTAACTCTTAATAGTTCAAGTCATTCGTATACACCGAGGAGTGGACTCTTAGACCTTGCATGAATTACTCTTTCATTAAATACCATAGCATACCCAGTTTATGTAATATTTTCTTCCCTTTAAATACAAAACATATCATCCAGACTACACAAATGTCTTTCTGTCCGTCATATTTTATTCCAGATTTGTATATATAATTATATAGCTACAAGTCGGTGACCAACATCCTTTTCATATTTACAAAAAAGTACATGTAAAAATAATTTATACAGTGACATTATGTCCCACTTTTCTGCAGCTCAGAAAAAGGTCGCAACGACACCGTCCTAGGTAACCATTTTGTTTATCTCCTCCAACATAAACCAAATCATCTTTGAAACAAAAATTGTAATAATTTAAAAGCCAAAGGTATATTTACACAATCTTTCATTCATGTCATTGAATAGCTGATCAACAGGAAGATAACATGTGTGCCCTGTAACATAGAGAGTTACTATCAATTGCAAATTTGAAACAACGGTTGTGATTGGTTCACAGTGAGACTTTTATGCAAGAAGTCTATGAAACAAGCATCCTGATTGGTTAATATCAATTTGCAATTGATCATAACTCTTTATGTTACTGTGCAATGGACATAGAAGCATGGAAAATAATAAAACTCACAATATCTCTATACATGTGATATTCACCCTATGGTAGTCACAATTCACATTGGATAATGGCATTAAATACTTTTTTTTTTACAGTCTAAGTTCTGGAAACGATAAAAAAATTAAGTTAATTTTATCACCAAGTGTTAATAAGTACAGTCCACTCCAGTTATAACGAGCTTGGAAACCATATTTTGATAAGGAGACAATTCTCCCATTCTTATTTTCAAGCACGTGAACAATTGTCTATGTGCCTATGTGTTCAGTACATGTACATACAGGGTTTCAGCAAAGGAAAATCAGAAGAAAACAAAGGAGGTTCAGACATTGCAGTTGATTTGCACTAGTTTGGCCCCATGACTCAAACACATCTTTAATGCAGTGTTTCTTTTTTAAAGTAAATGTACATGTACACATTATACAATGCTGACATAACTTGTAGAACCTTTTTAATCTTCAAATTACTTTTACGAGCAACTGTCAAACATGTATTATTGAGGTCATAAAGGTAGGCTGGGATACAAGATTTTGTGGAGGGGGGGGGGGGGGGGGGGGGGGGGTGATGCCCTAAATTTTTCAGCTTTTGGTACAGTAATTTAAAGAGGTTGTAGATATTAACAATTTCCACTTCATAGATAGACTAAAACCTGATGAAACACATAGCATTGTTACTTCCATGTACTTCAAAATACAGTCTACGAATATGCATACTACATGTACATAAACAGTCTTCATGTGCTCCTGTTGAGCATGCACACAGCATTTCTTAATAGTAACAGGCCTTAAATTTCGTCAGATTTAGGGCAAGGCCATTTTTTCACAGGGCACTTTTTCTGTAAAGTACAGCATCAATGCAAATGTCTGGAAAAGGGCATTAAAATCTCCAAGGCCAAATAGGGGATTTTGGAGGAGGCATGAAGGCCATTAAGGGGGGCATCCAAGGCCATGGCCGTCATGGCCATTGATTAATATAAGCCCTGTAATAACACAGCAGTTCTCCGGGTCCTGATTAAACACATATGCACATGTTCAGGAGAGTAAGATTTCGTTGTAACAATAGATACTGGTCAGGGCCCGTATTCCATAAAAGCATGAAATTTAAGCATTTTTGCTTATCTTTAAAATGCGTATTCCATAAATACGCCTTACCAAGAATTCTGTCCAAGCCCATTTTTGGTAGTGAAGCATAAATTCTTAGATTTTTGCCAAGTCAAAAGTCTTAAATGGAATTGCGCCCTCAAATCGCACATAACAAATGAGAATTTCATCCTAACTTTAAGCCTACGACTTAGTGGCTTAACTTTAATGTTGATTATATGGCAAGCTCATTTCACACCACAAAAATTAAAAATGACGATATTAATAAAATTCAGACTTTTACTTGATGCTTTCTGACCTCAGACAAAGTGCTCATGTTTGGTATAAAGGCTAAGAATTTTTTTCTTGGACAAAATCTTAGAAAAATACATAGACTTAAGACAAATTGCTTAAGTATAGTTTATGGAATACGGGCCCTGATCCTGAGCACCTGACTGTAACAGGAGTGGACTGTCTAAAAAAATTGTTTCATTTCTTATCAACAAAAAGAATTTCTCTGATCATGCATGGGATTCCAGACAATAATTTGTTAATTATCTTAACAATTTCAACTTACCCCTTATATGTACACCTATGTTACAAAACAAAGCAGGTTTACAAAATGTCAAACATTATGAATAATTAGCACCTTTTGACCAATTTTCTTTTTAGAGAATTTGTCTTAAATATTTTAAAGAATAAGATCATATAATACACCTATAATACAAAAATAAGTTTTCTCTGTCTCTCACGCGAAGTTGCTTTTTTGGATATTATACTTTTTGGAAAGATCACTGAAGCACTTCTTGATGAAGTAGTAAGTAGCCCATGAGTGTTCTTGGAACTTTCATGCACGTAGACAACGCTTTTATTTTTTTCTAAAATGAATACTAGTTGAATATCTGACTGAGTCTACATCATCACTAGACATCTAATTCTCTTATGAACATATATACAAACAAAATATACAACTTTACAAATCAAATTCAAATTCCTGAAATATTAAATTTAGGTGATACTGCAATGGGACAAAAAAATGTAACTTTGGTGCTGCTATTTACTCAACATTTACAATAGAAATACCAAAAACAAAACTAAACAAAACAACAACAAATTGATGATTAAACATCTTTCCCTATTACACAATAAATTATAACTCTAAGCAATGAAAATCTCCCGAGACACGTTTCCTATTCACCGGGAATTCTGAGTTGTCAAAAAAGGCCAACTTATATTTACATGTTTGTCATAATTTAGTGTTTGAAAATGCGAGGTATAAATGTATATGATTATGGGGAGCTGGCTGATACATGTACATGTACTGTTTTTTCTACAGCATTTCAATGAAGAGAATCCATGAGTATCGACCGAAAAGCAATAATAATTGTCAGGTCTACAACTCCACTACGTAGCTTCTTAAAGTTGGCTTGGAAAATGAGAGTTCATGGTTGTTATTCACTACAACTGCACCTATAAAATAATGCAGATTTTTTTTTTTGCCTAATAAAACAAAGATCTTGCTGATTATGCTTCCAAAATTTAAGATTATATGTTCATTGGTACATACAGGACTACTGTTTTCAATTACTTGCTACAAGTTATTAACAGATATCATAAGCCTGAAATAATTTCAAATTTTTCTTTGCCATGATTCTTTTTATGTAAATGTCTCAGATAAGATATAGATTTAATTACTCAAAAGCTTTTAGGATTGGGACTGAAAGGCAATTTCACTTAGTTTTGACCACGGGTGATAAGTATTTGGACAAGAACAAAGTTATATATCAAGAAATCTTTACTCAATAATGTAACTTAACCAATGACACATAAATGGTAAAACATAACAATGAGACCAGTGCCCTGTAACGTAAAGAGACACAATAAATCTTATGATTGATAGCAACTCTTTAGTACACACTTTACCATAGCCTTAGGATTGATATCAATCGTAAGATTGATTATATTACGATTTATTGTATCTCTGATGCTACAAGGCACAGTTACAAACTCAGTTAACAGGAATGGTTTTGTTTCAATGCAGGAAAAAATAACGAAACCCAACTGATGCAGTTAGACGTACCATTGCACACAACTCCACAAACCCATACCTCTTTATTCATTAAAAAAAAAAAAAAAACATTTGGGCTTTTCTATACCATAAGAACACCAATGGAAATTTCCTAATGGCTAGTACACGCCTGCACCCTCACAGTGCAAAGTATTTCCTTCAAAAATGGAGCCAACATAAAAGGGGTAGGGGTAGATTATTATTTCATGTACATGAACCATCCTAACCGTTAAGGGACCGTAGTTTTATTATTGCTGTCGTTCCGCTTCGTTCTTAAGCAATTTGTGGCGAGAACGATAATCAGCGGCACGGGTTCTACCGCAGAAATGACTTTCTTCATGGTCAGCAACTTTGCGGCGGAGCGCAGCGGCCCGACGATCAGCGGAACCAAGCGGAACTAGGCGGATGCTCACGGCGAAAATATTAGCTGCCGCTGGGTTTCGCTACTATGCGTGTAAAACATCGTATGCAAACAAAATGGTGTTTGTGTGTATGTGACTGTGTACGTGTATGCCTAGCGCTTTATAGCGCCTTTGCGCCTGCACTTCGCGGCGCTGCTCCTGGAGATATATACAACGATCGTGATTCTCTCGTTCTGCAAATTACAAAATGATAAAATATCTGTCATGAAACCACTTTATATTTCTTCGATATGAACACCCTTCATCGTACCCACATTATTCCAACTCAAGTAGATTCTATGCCTATGAAAAATACAATAGTCCGATTTACGTAATTCCATTTATTTCCTCCAACGTCGTTCATGGTCAATCACAAACTAACCCGGACCGTACCCCCGCCCCTCCTCCGCCATATTACCATCACAATGTTTCCTTCAACGGACATTATTTAACTCGAGAATATTGTCTTGACATAATCTTTTGACACTCTGACTGTTAACAGAACCGGCATTTGCTGCATTGATCTTTTTATGCTGCAAAATACAACAGTTGACGATCCTATCCAATTTTAGTAATCAATGTGGTCGTAATTTGAAGGACTTCATGTTTGAATTTCATCTCTACTATATAATTAACGCAATGTTGTATGTATGTACTGTATGTATGTATGTATGTTAGTAAAAGGCTCCGTCAGTTTATGTTCATATTCCGCCAAATTAACACACGAGGTTGATACAAACTGTGGCCGGGTTTTAATCTATATTCGGTTGAAAATGGAACAGTTTAGGCTGAGAACCAGACGTAAAACATGATTTTTGTGGCCTTTTGATTGTGTAAAAACGGGTGAAGTCTGTAGACTACAAAAACTAAAGATACTGGATGCGCGCAAGCCGCATCAAGGTAAACAAACGCGGAAACTCTTTATGACGTAACAATGCGTGCATTTAAGCCACATCTTGGTACGCGGAATCTCTTTATGACGTAATAATGGGTGTAATAAAGCTACATCCTGCACGCGGAACCCCTTTATGACGTAACAATGAAGTTTTGGAATCAGTGATCAAATTGCGCCTAATGTTATAGAAAAACGGGATTGATACAAACAGTGGCCGGTTTTTAATCTTACTCTGTTGAAAATGGTTAAGATTTTGCTGAAAACAGGACTTTAAACATGAATCACAGGGGCCGCGGCGCATTTTTCGAAAGTGGGTCGGGGACAGAGCCGAAAGTTGAGGGGGGGGGGGGGCTGAATAGACGGCAGCAGAATAGGCTTAGTTATATTCGCGTTTTTTGTGTTTTTTCCCCCTCACACGTTTACTGAAAAAGTGAGGGACGGGGCTCTATAATGAAATAAAAATTTTGTATGACTCTAAAGAAATTCAGAGCTACTACAAACAAAACAAAAATCATCAAGAAACTTTAATCATCAATCAAAACTTTGGGAATTAATCACTGAAACCCGCGCAAGGCGCGGGTGTCACTATAATGAATAAATAATTCATACCATTAGTGTTTTTCGTGTCTATTGGTTTTTCTTGATTATACACGTTTTTTTTGTTGTTGTTGTTGTTTTTTAAATCAAAATGGAAAATGTTGGGCTATCAAAGTCAAACATGACCGTATATACCGCCCTAAAAACCTGAATTATTAGGCCTACTTGTTTTACCCTTAACAATCTCTTGCACAATTTTATATAACAGACTCGAACACTGTATTAATAAATCCTTGTAAAATATTTACGATTGCATGAGTAAACAAGTTGAGAGTTATTATTTCACATTCATGTCTATTTCTGATCCTCTTCAAATAACCCTCTACGCATTCAAATTAAACCTCGACTGAAAAAAAAAAACTTCATCAAGCGGGTGGTTTGCTACTTAATTTTCTTTTCAAACAAACTTGATTATGAACAGGGGATAGGCCTACTATCTGTCACATCGGGGAGCTCAATATTTGTTAATTTAATGTAATATTTTAGAGTCCGAATTGTCTCGCTTCAATCTCGCCTGAACGAAGTGATGATATTAGCGAGTACAAACTTTCAAACTGTCTACAAAATAAATTACGCTTTTTAATTTCACAGCTTGTGTATAGTTATGAACCACAATTAAACAGTAGCCTAATACTTACAAATGCAGAAGAAAAAAATATTAAAAAAATAATTTCCTCAAAAAAATCATGTCTACTATTGCTATGATCTAAAATTTTAAATTTGTGCTTACCTTCCTCGTTTTACCAGCCTCGACGCTTGCTTGCGTTGAAGATGATGATGATGGTGTATCGATGGGAAATGAATGTTACATAACAATGAATGATTGATATCGATGAATACAAAATATTTCGTCAGAAGATGAAATGGGAAGCTCAAACCTGTGCTTTAACATTTGGTATTGGAAGAAAGATATTCTTTTAAATATAAATTATAACGAAGGTTTTATGTAACTTTTGACATCAAATATAGTGTGAATATTGAACCAAAGTAAATCGCCGGTGATGATGGTTTCCCCTAATATATACACCCCGATAAATGTTAAGTTCGTTTTTTTTTTCTCGTGGTTTACCCCCTCCGCCCCCCCCCCCCCCACCCCAAATGCTCATGACTGTGATGATAACGATACAAAGATGCAGTGATGTGGAAATAAAAACCAGTGAATATTCCAATGAATTGATGAGTAAATGATGAATGGACATGATGAAAGTACCTGTTGCGTGTTCTTTCCCTTGTTGTACGAGGTGGCAGGAAATGATGCTTGCTGTAGACAATAATACTTTGCAATGTTTTTTTTTTATTATTTCTCCCAATACTCTTTTTACATGTTTTATGGGCAAACTTTGTATTATTTAATTCATTCATATCGGATTATTATCATTAGGTCCATTTGTCGTCATTCATTCATTATTCATCATCCTCATCATCATCATTACAATCACCCTGTAGTACTCAAGCATGCATGCGCTCAAAAGTTTACGTCCATAGCTCAACGCAACCCTTCGAGAAAGTCCCCCCCCCTCCCCGCTTGTCTCGAAGGGTTGTATTGGGCCGTGTTGTGTTGTGTAAGTACCTTTCGAGCAACCCGGGGGGGGGGGGTTTTCTCGAAATGTCGTTACACAACACAACACAAACCTTCAAGACAAACGTGGGGGTTACTCCAAGGATTGCATTGAACACATGACAAGACACCGCAACTCAACGCAACACTTCGAGATAAGCCATCTTCAAGTCCACTCGTGAATCAAGTATATTTTTCATCACTACCACTTATCATCACCAACATCATCCATCATTAATTTCAAATGAAAAATAAAAATAGAAAATCTATTACAGAGGAGAGGTTGTAAAGGTAAGTTGTCATCAATGGACAAGTCCGCCTGGCAAGATCATTACCTCCTCCCATCTCCCAGAGCATGAACCCACATCTGACGGTCAATACCAAGACGAGGTAGGTCGTTTTGGATTTTAGGCCTATAGGCCTATTCATTCTTTGTGGTGATACACTATAATCGTATTGGGGTGTATTAAAGAGCAAGATATCTTTTGGGAACAGCGCCATTATTAATACAATCACGAGCAAACATTCTTTTAACCCGCGAAAATGAAATGAATTTTCATGTAATTACTAGAAAGACCTGAATTTTATGATGAATCCATTAATATGGCGCATTTCACTTTTGAAAAAAAAAAAAAAAAAAAAAGATTTGGGGGTAGGCCTATACAAACGGGGGGGGGGAGGTTCAGATTTTGACCAAAAAAATATAGTCAATAAAATCTTTAAAATGGCGATTATAAACCTACATACGACTCTATCTAAGCTAGGCTACAACAAACAACTTGCTGCCATACTCACACAGCAAGATCGCCAGTTTGTCGCAAACAACGATCGCCTCCAGTGAGACAGCCCCTTAGTATCCAAACATGAATCGAGGCGATGTTTTGACTTTTTCCCCATTTTCGCGTACAGATATTTTCGCGATTTTTGACTAATGGGGAAATCGCGAGAGCAAAATTTCGCGATTTTGGTGATGATCATATACTATAAATAGCCTTGTACTGAAGAGGGAAATTTCCGATGACCGACTCGCGAAATCATTCGCAAAATAAGTCACCGCGAAAATAACCACTTATACAGTAGTCTCATTGTATCTTGCAAAGAGTTACTACGGGCAACCGGTATACGCGCGGTGTAATTTTCTAACCAGTATGTCGGCTTTTTTATCACATGAAAAAACACGTGACCTGAAATGAACGACGAGTATTATGACCTCTTCTTTGTTGTTTACCCGCGCCATAATCAGGCTGGTCATGCAGGGAGATGGGAGTCTCCCTGTAATTCAACTATCTCATGTTTAGAATTCCCAAAAGCTTAGAAATGATTTAAAGGATGTGCATTATGTAATGTCAGTATGAATAATATTGTTTGAACTATTATGTTTTTGATTGACACGATAATGTTTTGCCAATGTTGAGTGTTAATCGTGGGAAGTATTGAACTCTTACTTAGTGCATGTAACCCTACTCGCTTGTCAGTTCCCGCCTCTGGTTGGTTTAAGTCCAACGTTGTAATTTTCTTCCACGGGAGAGAACGAGAAGAGAGAAAGATAATTATAAATGCCTTAAGAGACGACGATTAGAAAATAATATCATGTATGATAACAAAAGACACAAGCCTTGTATTTATTTATTAACGTTTAATAAGCTCACCTCGTAAAAAAACACAAGATAATATATTATTGTCCGAATCCCGTTCTTTTGGTCGTATCAGTCGCCTAGATTTCTGATCTCGATTAACTGGCATTTGGGTTGTCATGGCAACGGGTTGAAACCCACTACATCGCGCGCGTGCTGCTTTGCAGCTGAACATTCATTCTATTCCTATCTGCAAGTAGTATTTAGTTCTCGTTTTATGAATCTTATGACACCTGGACACATTTTATTTGTTTTGAAAATGCTTAGGTAGGGCATGATTTATATATTCATGGGTAGGGCGATCATAGGTCTATAATCATTTTTATTTATTAGTAATTATTCAAATATAGGGTAAAATGATTGACACAGCTCCCCTGAAATAGTTTGTTCATATTCTCAACGACATATTAATATATGCATTGCTTCAAAATTTAATCATATATTTATAGGCCTACATGAATCGTTTTGTTATTTAAGAAGATTTAATTTAATGCAGGCTACCGTTTAACGATAGCCTAGCTGCTATTTCTTTTCATAATACTCTGCATGGAAATATAATAATGCTAGAAATAAGCAAGAACCGACATATTCTTGGAGATCATGGGACTAAAATGTAAGACGATTTAAACCAACACACAACACTGTCCCTGTCTTTACTAATATTTCAAGTTAATGAAAACAATATTATTGTAATCATACATTGTATCTTGACCCCGCACCAATACCCCGGACAACTCGGCCTACCCCAGAAATAGGATTAGATTTAGGGGTAAACATCTTTGGTGGGGGTAGTTGTCCTATAACCAAATAACTGATGTTCTGATACCCCCATTCTACTGACCTTATTGCATTTAGCGGTTTTTTATCAACTTTTCGAAAAGGAGTGTCGTTTTCAATCCAACTGTGGAATGTTGGTATAGTATCGGGTCAATGTACGATCGATCTCCGAGTAGTGACTGATTAATTAGAAATAGAGTTTGGCCGGTATCAGATAGATGTTGGAAGTGCCAGTTTAGAGTCAGATAGCCCCCATATTACCCTCCGAAAGCAAATTCATGGATTGGACAAGCCGATAAAAACGGCGGACAGATGTCGGGCAGATACCAGTTTTTCATCCGATTTCATGCGGATAATAAAAAAATCAGTGTCACTAAAACAGGCTCCTCGGGTGAGATTTCATCGTAACTCATCAAAATTGCCATTTTGGGGATCAGGTGAGCTCGAGATGAGAGTCCGATTGTCAGTGGAATGGGGGTATTACCAAAAGGAGTGTCGTTTTCAACCTGAACGGGGATTATTGCTAGTATCGGATCAATGTACGATTGACCTCCGAGGAGTAACTGATTAATGTGATTGGAGTTGAGCGTGTAATACAGATGGATGTTGGGAGTGTCAATTTAGTGCCATGCCACCCTAAAATAATACCCTCCCGACATCGACAGCCATTTGATAGATTGGACAAGCCGATGAAAATGGCGGACAGACATCAGTCAGCTACCACTTTTTCATCCTATATAATAGGATATCTATTCGAGGTATACATCGGATAGATATTGGATATGTCGCGGATGACCAAGAAATAAGGATCACCAAAACACGCTTGTCGGGTGAAATTTCATTGGTATACCCAATTATTGGGTGTCCGGACAGGACACTGAATTTTAATTAGCTATTTGAAAGGGTTTACCAGCAAAGTCTATGTAGTTTTTTAGCACAAAATGTTAAAAAATATTGTGGAGAACAAATATTGATGATAATAAGAGGAATTTAGCATTTATTTTTGGCTTAATCCTGAGACCAAAACCAGGCTGAATTTTTGTTAATGTGTCCGGACACCAACCCCCCATCCTACTCACTGGACTGAACATTTTTAGGGATAAGAGGTATATTTTTTTTTTTTATAATACTTATTATGTTAATAATATTATATGATCCATTTTTTTATGGTTTTATCATCTTGACACTTGATTCCAAGATAATATAAAAATTCTGTTCAAATTGTGATGTTTTATGATATTAATTCTAGCTCTGCAGTGTTATCTTTTCTAAGTGTCATTAAAAAATAAGTTTCGCCTTCATTATGATTGCGTCAACTTACAAATAGAAAAACGTTTTCCGCGGGGTTCCAAAAATAGATCCTCCCAAGCCAAATAATTCATGATAAATAGGCCGAAAATAAATATGAATTATCGGACTTTGACTGCGTAATCCAATTGAAACCTTTAAACATCGTTTTACTATTATAATAACTTTGCCAATTATATATACTGAATATACGTCAGATATTGCATTTACTCATAAAGCGTATTTAATTCCTATATTTATTTTAATTTCATTGACTCTCTTTCCATAATACGTATCGTATATATAGCATTACAGGTTAAAGAGAACACTCGAAAACCGAGAAGTCCATATGATCGAACATTCCTTCAATTAAAAGACTCACCCAACGCTGAGAATATATAACGAGGATATTGTATTTCCACATTGCGTACGTCCGCGTAATAATTTGATTGATTGATTCGCAATTGTGCGCTCATTCCGTCCAAATCCCGGCGAACACAGCACGTGTTTGTACAGGGGGTTTTGAAATAAAAAAAAATAATGCAAGCGGTTATATTTGATTATAAGATTCTGTTGTTGTTTTATCCCTCGTCCTATATTCTAAAAGGTTCCTGTCAGATCAAGCATGAGCCTCACAGAAAGGCATCCTTAATGACATGTAAGAATTTATTTGTAATGCCCATTTAAAAGGTTGACATCAGTGCATCATACTTATATTAAAATAGTTACACATCATTACTAACCTAGACTTATGTCGGATAAGATCCTCCGAAACTAGTCCATGCTCTCTATCAGCACAATTTCTCTAGGCACTACCTCTCAGAGTATTAGATAACTGGACCCTGATTGGTTGACACGATATACATCGCATATGAACCTCTTTAAGAGAACAGCACAGAGTATGAACAGAGTACTGGGTGTGGCATAAATGAAGATGACAACACAACTAACTCAAAACATGGAAAAGCAATAGAAGAAGAGGCATGATTGATAAGCAAGGATATACACTGCTCTCTCTGAGACTATTCGTCGGTGAATAAAAACATAAATATGTTTAGGATATAGCAAATGATGAGTATGAAATTACTCAATAAAAGAAGAGTAGTGATTAGAAGTGTAACTCTAGCTATTATTCCAATCCCTCGTACTACGAATATATAAGTCTTATACAGAAGTAATGCCTATGGCGCCTAATGATATAGCGACTGACTGTAAATTAATTGTTCAGTGCATAAAACATATCGATACTATGGCTGGGTACAAAACAAGGAGGCATTACGTGAAAGTTATTCACATAAAGTAGAAGGCAGCAAATATGCAACGAGGTTAATCATCGCTCCAGGATTCGAGTGTGTGTTGCGTAATAATCAAAAGATAATTCAGCGGTATAGGTCACTGTATACATATCTGCTCAAGACTTTTTAATCATAGAATCTTACGAGTACCTGATATCTCGGTGTTTATGGTCCATGGCTCCAGACCTGGATGTGTTGTCCGGCCACATAAATGACTGGCACATAGTTTCCTACGCCTTCGTGATCAATAATCTTCTCTCCAATCGATTGCGCACCAATCCTTAAATACGACAGACACTCGGGCCGAATATAACAACCGCGACAAATCGCGGGCATATCCGACACAAATCACTCTCTCCCGCGTAATATTACTGCATCATGAGCTTCTGGCACATAAATCCAGTAGGCAAATAAGTCTGATCAGTGATATCTGCTTAAGTCTGCTCTTAAGGTGTGCCTTGATAACGGACCCCCCCAACCTCTCATATCCTATATACTATATATATATTTATTATGTGATAATCATTATTCAAAGCACTCCCTTATATGTTATTGGCATTGTGCGTGTAATTTGTATGGCAATGAAATCATATTTTTGCTCCTAATTGAAAAAAAATAAAGGGCTCCTTAGAAAATGCTAATTTTGTGCATATTATTCCTATATAAGCATCTAACAAATTGTACTAGAAAACAAAAATTCTCGGGTTTCATAAATTCTAATTTCCTTATTGGTTATTGCCTGCTGATGTGTTATTCGTTTTTTATGAATTTCCTTTATCGCTGTGGTATTTCTTTTTCAACCTTTTATTTTTTCTTTTTTCTCACGCAAAAATCATTTTCTAAGCAACCATTTTATAGCATAAATATCTAAAATTAAATGAGTCACCAATGAAAATAATATATTAAAAATAATCAACTATGAATACGAAAAACTCAATGACAAGTGGACTGAGTAATCCACCATAAAATTATGCAGTTCAGTGTCATGTGGCTAGCTCGCAATAGCTATTTACGCACATCTGAAAGCTCACTAAGACTGTAGGATATATTGAAGAATCCGTTACCTAATATCTCACGTATTAGGCACGTCCTATTAGCCACCCGTGATCAGCGACGTGCGCACACAACCGACGTTATCTATTATCGACCACGGAGTGACAACACACCAAACAACATATGCAGAATTTGAAATACTTTGCTCTATGTCTGCCATATAGCATGCACACAGCACAGCGCGAACGTTACATTCTGCATAAAGCTATAGTATAAAAATGATGATCGAACATAAACGATCGAAGAGCCATAGCAGAAGTGCGTAGTCTCGGTATAACCTAAAGTAACCCAAGTGAAATATGTCATGACATCGGTCTTGGACAACAACGAATACTGTGACGTTCACATGAATATAGGACTACATAATATTATTCGCTTGTTTAAATAAAAAATTAATGAAGAAAATGGAAGAAAAAGAATAATTGAAAGTAACAATAAGAGAACACGAAAGAAAAATGGAGGACCAAAAATAAAATTAAAAACAGAATAAAAACTGAAATTTTATCTCAAACATATAGGTGGCGAACTAAAATGGAGGCTGAAACTCTTGCGAGGTAAATAATTAGTCGCACCATATAAACATGATCCCACCGGGTACAGAAGTGGGATACTAAAACAGTGGAGACCGAGGGTCGAGCATGCGCCGCCATGGCCACGCACATAGCCTGGGGAACCATGCTTCTTCATATCCATAACACGGTAAATTCATTAGGCGCGAATGTGACGTCTACTAAGGGACTAGCGTTATCTATGGTTTCAAATTAATCGCATTGTTGATATAATAGAAATTCCAAGACAACGTCTCTCTCATTGCGAGTGAAACGAATACAAATGATATATAAATAGAAGAAAAGATGGTATTCCAATAAAATAAAATGACGCGGATATACCAAGTATTTTGATATTATGAATATAGAAAATATATAATTATTTCAAGATAATAAAACATACAAATCACATAAAAGCTTTGACACGAGAATGACCCAAATTGAAAAGCCATAGGACTCTATAGCTATAAATATTACAACAGGATTACCCCAACATAAGTTAGAGAATAAAAAAGTTAATACAAAGATAATATGTACAAAAATTAATAAAATTGTAAAAAAATAAATATAACATCGAAACAGTATTTAACAAGACAAAACTATAAAAACAGAGATTAATAATAACACAATATAAAAAAACAGTTCAAAAAACTAAAAACAAACTGAAAAATTACATAAGAAATAGAACATTAGAGAAAAAATAAGATATCAATGAAGGAAACACAGAGACCCATAGGCGGGGGGGGAGGGAGCAGGCGGGGGAGCATCATATAAAATTAAAAAGAAAATTAGTCTGAGGGGGAGGGGTTGATATTTATTTCGGCAATAGCGATTATTGTCAATTGAATATAAATCAAAATTGTGACACAATATAGTGAAACCCAATGTGGAAGGCCCTATATCCATTCTGACGGATCGCTCAGGCACACACATATTTTTGTTTTGTTTATGTTTTGTTTTTGTTTTGTTTTAGTTAGGAAAAAGGGCCGTAATACAGAATGCAAAACGGATGTAATCATAGCGAAGAATGAAAATAATAATAAAACAGTAAGGATATGTGGGGTCATGCAAAATATATTAAATTCATGTGATTAAATAAAGACTGGATCAAAAAAAGTCTCGGGACACTTCGCAACGAGATTTTCAGGGGCATAATATTAATAATTAGGTACACTTTTGCCATTGATTGGAAATGGTGCAAGCTGTAGCTCTTGTTAGTTATGACAACAGTATAGTAATCACGTCGGTGCTTGGCCGTTCTAACAGGTCAATGACCCAGAAATAGTATAAACACGCGGAATTTATCTTTGAAACAATGAGAAGCTATGTTTACACGGAATTTCACGACGAAAAGTTACGAGAACAATAACGAGATTCATAGAGGAGAGAAGAGAGCAAGAGATAGAGAGAGAAGAGAGAAGAGAGACAGACAGACATAAAAGTTAGCAGAGGGTGGGTTTGAGGATGTGCTCTGATAAAGTTGTAATATCGATGTATACGGAATCGAGTCGTAACATGGGTATTAGGCAAACAAAGTTCGAAGCCGAGTGAATTTTAGGACACAATACAGAGTGTCTGATATACTGAGAAGCGCAATATTTTAACTCACAAATAATGGGGAAAATATGGCCTATACTCGGAGGGATTACAAGAGCAAATCGACTAGTCAAACATGTGTACAAGTAAATTTTTTATTTGAAATGTGTTGATCGTATACAGATTTAAAATTCCACAAGAAAAAAAAAACATGGAGATTACAACCTTGAGATATTGTCATTGATATTTCAAATTTATGACCATGGAGTTATGTCCTTTCTTCGGGATCGCTCAAACACACCATATTTTTGTTTTAGTTTGTTTTGGTTGGACAGGGGCGATTAGGCCCCATATTCCAGGACCACGCCTTAAAAACACGAATCCAATTCGTTTATTATAGGGGACATTAATTCTAAATTATTTAATCGAATAAATATTATATTCACGATAAAAAAAAATACATGATCAGCCAGAGAGCCTGTTTTTACATCACAGCGTCCACGAATAGGACATATTTACATAAATAAACAGAAATGCAAAACGAGAGTAAATCATAAGCGAGAAAGAAATAATAAAAAAACAGTAAGGATGTGGAGGTCATGGCAAATATATTAAATTCATGTGAAATAAAGACTGGATCAAAAAGTCTCGGACACTTCGCAACGAGTATTTTCAGGGCATAATTATATTAGGTACACTTTTGCCATTGATTGGAATGTGCAAGCTGTAGCTCTCGTTGTTATGACAACAGTATAGTAATCAGTCGGTGCTTGGCCGTTCAAAACAAGGTCAATGACCCGAAATGTAAACACGCGGAACTTTATCTTTGAAATTGAGAAGCTTGTTTCACGGAATTCACACGAAAGTTCGTGAACATCCAGATTCATGAGAGAGAGAGAGAGAGAGAGAGAGAGAGAGAGAGAGAGACAGACAGACATAAAGTCAGAGGTGGGGTTTGAGGTGCTGCTCTGATAAGTTGTAATATCGATGTATACGGATGAGTCGTAACATGGGTTTAGGCCAAACAAGTCCGAAGCCAGTGAATTTTAGGACACAACAAACAAGGCAATACGAGAACGCAAAATTAACTCACAAATAATGAAAAAGCCAACTCGGGAAACAAGAACAGGACAGCACCAGTACATGTAATTTTTTTATAAGTTGATCGAATAACAAAAAATTTCGAAAAAAAACAGACTACAAAAACCTGAGATATTGTCATTGAATCAATAACCAGAGTTATCCTCTCGACGCCAACCAACCCATATTTGTTTTTTTGTGACAGGCCGTTACCCCAAACCAGACCACCCTTAAAACCACGATCCATCGTAATAGGGACAAACCATTATACGATAAAATATCACGAAAAAAACATTACAGCCAAGCCTTTACATCACGTCCCAAAGAACAAAATAATAACAAAACAAATAATAAAGAACAAACCAAAAAAAAAAAAACAAAGCTGGGGCGCACGCAGGCAAATAATAAATCATGTAAAAAAAGACTGATCAAAAACCGACATTCGCAACGGAGTATTCAGCAAAAAAAAGTACACTGCCATGAGATGCAGCTACCCGTGAAACAACAAAATCACGCTCGTCAACAACAAACCGAATGTAAACACCAGAACTGATCTGAAATAAAGCTGCTTCACGGAAATCCACACGAAATCGGAACACCAATCAAAAGAGAGAAAGGAGAGAAAAAGAACAGACAGAAAACAGACCATAGAAGGAAGAAAGGTGTGGGGAGGGTCGATGAGTTTAACGGACATACGACATCGAACAATACTAGGCCATACAACCAACCAGAATAGGCACACAAAAACAGAGGCGAAATCTGGAAAATCGCAAATACTTACACAATAATGAAAAGAACTATACCGAGAATAAACAAGAACACGACTTAACATAACAAGTAATTTTATTGAAGGACTATACACGAATACACAAAGATGAATGTATAGAAGTACACATACCTGCAGGCACATGTAGACCTACAAAGAACCAACTCAAGCCGAAAAACAAAAGCATGATATCAAGTTTAACCTTTTTCCTACCTCCCACCCCACTCCCCGTCGAACAAAAAAAAAGTAAAACCATACACACATTGAACCGTCAGGCCCCCCCCCCCCGCACGCACACACCTTCCACCCCCACTCAAAGACGCCCGCGCCCCCTGCTCCTCCTCTACACCGGGCCACTTCCCCCCATTACAATACAAAAAAAACATAAAATGCAGGAAAACCACAACCCATATCTGCGCGTAAAACTACTGATGAACCCGATCAATATGAAGGCTACCCCCGACCAAAAGCCAACTTCAACAGGTACGCAATTCGCCATAACAAAAACATTATTCGCAGCCAGCTAAAAAAACTCCATGTTTCTCATTGAATGAAAGTAAGAAAAACGCGGCCAGAAAAAATACAGAAATACACGTACGGCAGCATACGCACATCAGGATAAAAAATCAGAAACGAACAATACCCTCGTACGCATGTCCAAAGCGATCACAGGTAATGCTAGCGACTGAGCTCACCATCATCACCAGCGAACAACAACAATAACCTCGAGGAAAATGGATTATGAAACAAAACACAAAACAAAACACTAGGAAAACACGAACCAATGGATATAACCAAAACGCATACCCTACTAAACAAAGTTCAGTTTAATACAAATGTTTAATGGCGCCACGAAAAATAATCACACCGCAACGCAAATGAAGTACGTTCTTCAAGAGCTTATGGGCAAATGCAAAATTAAACAAGTTATTTATAATAAATAAGCCGTATTGTTTGACAGATCGCGTGCACATTAATGCAGGAACAATCTGCACTAATCACCGAGAACACGAAACGCAGTGCGGCGTAACGCTGCGGAGCGAATCGGTTCATCATCAATTGAGGTCTCATAAATGCGCCGATAGATTCGAGTGCTGCGCAGGCCAAGCATCTTCATAATTCGGCGCCGATCGTTCCAGGCGTTACGCTTCGTTCCGCTTGACTAAAATAATAAAACTACGGTCCCTAAAAAAAGGAAAAAAATAATGTTGGTAATCAGTATAAAATCTTGTGTGATTTAATATCCTTGAACTGACTGAAGTTGTTCGTCATGGCATTCCATTAGTTCAAACAGACTTCACACAGTTCATATCAAGGATCATTTTTCTCAAAACACCCTTTCTTCCTTTCTATTTTTCTACCTATCTTCTTGCTTTTTTTAAATATATATTTTTCTTTTTTTTACAAACTTACAATCAGGTGGTACAAAATTTGGATCACATAAATTTGTCTTGCATCTCTGTCATATTTACATATTAACACACAGAATACTGCAGCACGTTCACCACTATAACTACCATCATTGTCCATTGAATTACTCTCTGTAGCTTTGAACCCATCGAAAAATCACAACCGAAGCTTGAGGGCAGTAGATCACTGGTACACAAAGAATTTCCGAAGCAATTTTATAACCAGGACAACTGTATCATTGACTGAGGAGTGACCCATGTCCTAGACAATTCTTCAGTAGATTTGAGCCCACTCCTGACTGTTAAGACAGCTTGCAGGGTCAGTAGATACTTGGCACTGTGGTCCAACTTCTGTACAATGCAAAGAATACTGCATCCGACTCGTGGATGAGACAAGTGGACCATATTTTCTTCTCCATGTTTCTTCGATTGCGTTGAGCCCATAGCTACTTGTAAACACATTTTACAGGGGCAGTAGATTCTCCACACTCGGGGCTTATCCCTTTTCATAATAAAACACAGAATACTGCAGAATGTTCCTGAGAGACACATCTCCATCATTGGCCGACAACCGAGCCATATTTGTCCCTTGACATTCCTTCTGCTGCTTTGAGCCCGCTGCTCATTGCAACCACAGCTTGAGGGGGCAGTAGACCCTTACCAGTTGGGTCCAAGTTCTGTAAATTGTGTGCTAGAGAGGGTTTGGCCGTTGTTGAGGGCACATCGATGGGAGACAGGAGCTCTGCAGCAGAGTTTGTGAGGTTCATTCCGCCATTGCTATCAAGGAAATTGTTCAGATTCTCTAGGACGGATAGGTCATTGTCTTTTAGCCGCTGCTTCTTGGCAGGAGGAACGCCGTCTTCTGAGGTGATGGGCATGGTGCGGGTGCTTGCATAATGGAGAGAGCTGTAGGAACCACCCAACGTCCCCGAGGCGGAGGCTTCATGGGGGAGGTCTCCGCTAGCAAGGCCACCGATGGCTGGGGAACAGTTCTGTAAGTCAGGGACTCCATTGAGAGCCATCATGGACACCTGGTTGGGTGGTTTGTTGAGCCTGCTCTTGTCCAGGAGAGACTGGGCTGGTGGAGGGCTCATGCTGTTGTCTATATCATCCAGGAACCTGTCCATGTAATCCCTGCAAGGGAAAAGAAAAATTTTAATATTTCACAATAATCGATTGTATCATAGTTTCTTTAATTCTACCAGACTGGTTAAATCAATGCTTGCAGCATAGCTCAGCTACAGTCCTATCAAAGAACTTGGTTTCAGATTATAAGCAGGCACTTGTGCATTGACTTGGATTCAAAGCTGGGAACACTGCTCTACAGACTGAGACATCATGCATCATATGAGCATTTTGTGTCACAGACTGTCTGGAACCTCAAACTGCATAATTGATGATAAAATCGATGCAAGGGACCAAATGAGTTCCATCTCTAGCCTAATAGTTTTTCTTAAAAATGTTCCATGGAAAAAATCTTGATACAACCATTCTGGGCATCTACTTTGATGATCTATACAATGAAATCAATGAAGATACTCAATGGCCCAAAGAGCAACTTACGTGATGCCTGGATGAAGGTGATACTTCTTCTTGGCTAGTCTGCTTTGGTTGGCAAACATGTCGTGTCGTGCCGTCTTCTTCCAGAGGTAGTAGAATTGGACCAACTCACCAACAGATCTTGTTCTTACCTGTTCAAATAAAAGCCAGGTCAAAATTTGAAATCAGATTACATCAAGCCTTATTTGGTTCAATTTTTATGGACTGAAATGCTTCAATAAACTTGGTTTGGGTCTATGCATCTACGTGTTCAGTATATAGCAAGAGTTTGTTACGAACGAGACAATTTGGCCAAGAGTACGTTGTTTTAAAAGGAGTATATTGTACTAAGAAATGTAATTCAAAATGGTAAGGCTTCACATTTATGTAATATAGATCAATTTAGAAAAATGGTGATCAAAAAGGGAATAAATCCACTGTAGTAACTTCTAAGAAAGAGGCGCTTGTTTGCAAAATTATGTACACATTGTGTCTATGGAAAAGTGATATTTTTAGGTGCATTTTTCAATAATTGCTCTCAAAAATTAATTCAAAACTATTGTTCACAGATAGGTACAACCAACCTGAACAACAGTCGGATATCAGTAACTCATCAAAAATTTAGCTCCTTTCAGAATCAAACTCTTCATTTATGTGCTAAAATAATAATTATTATAAGTTCCTACCTTATGCTGGTGAATTAGATGGAAGTTTTTGCCGTACGTTCTAAGACCACTCTCAAAGTTTCTACACTCCTCTTCCGACCATAAACTCATCTCATCTGCTGGAGGTGCCATCTGCATCCGATGCCGCCTCAATGCTTCATCCACATTATGCCCGCATTGTAGAAGAATGAAAAGGGTCTGATATGAAAGGAACAAGCAATGGGTATGGCTTAAAAATCTTTTTTGATTTAGAGGTTTGGTAGTATACAAATTCACAGAGATGCCAACTTTTCAATATCCGAATTAGGGAGGATTTGTATCGGAGCTCAAATTATGCGCGCATAGTGCAGATCTTGAGCGCAAGCGCTCGACCCTTTGAGCCGGGGTCCTGGCTTACAAGACAGAAGGAGACAAGACGAAGATCATTTGCCAGGTTCAACGGAAACCTACACAGATTATACATGATACCCGTTTAACAATTTCTTTGGGAGGAGAAATATTTCAGCTGAGAAGAGAAAGTGAAGGAATGAAGTCCTGTTTTGCATACTCTACAGGGTTTGGTATGCAATGAGTATGGGAAGATTTTATAAGCGTTTGACAAGCATAAGGTAATGCTATAAGACCCTGCATGCCTACTACTTTTTGATGGATTTGGGCTAGAAAGCATTCGATATTGGCTTTAATCTTACCCTCTCATCTCTAATGTGACTACCGTTAAGTAATGCTCTAAGACCCTGCATGCCTGCTACTTTTTTTTATAGATTTGGGTTAGAAAGCGGTCAATATTGGCTTTTAGCTTACCCTCTCATCATCTCTGATGTGACAACCATTAGGTAATGCTCGAAGACCCTGCATGCCTGCTACAGATTAAAAGATTTGGGCTAGAAAGCATTCAATATTGGCTTTAATCTTACCCTCTCATCATCTCTGATGTGACTACCGTTAAGTAATGCTCTAAGACCCTGCATGCCTGCTACTTTTTGATAGATTTGGGTTAGAAAGCAGTCAATATTGGCTTTTATCTTACCCTCTCATCATCTCTGATGTGACAACCATTAGGTAATGCTCTAAGACCCTGCATGCCTGCCACAGGTTGATGGACTTGGGCTAGAAAGCGTTCCGTTTCAGCTGCCTGCAGCTTGTACGGATCCCATAATAGCCTGTCTTCATTCTCATACACTGCAAGAAGAAAAAGAAATTGTTGGAACACCGTTCAGCATGCAATAATCATGACGATAGGATTAACATTTTGAGTTGACACAAGCTAGACTATTCAAGAATAAGTTTAGTTACAATCAACTATACAAGAAGGTAACAATTACAAAATTATAAAAGTTCATTTATAAAGAAATGCACTGAGAATGCAAACCACCTGTACGGTCACCACAATACGTTCGAGGATACTCTTTGAGCGAGTTTTCTTTTATATTTCACTTTCAGTCTCATGCATCTTATTCCATAGCAAAGATCAAAAGGGGGAAGTAACACTCCAACCCTTCCTCTCCTCAATTCAATTTGCTTTTATCAAAAAATCTCTTTAAAAAAGTCTAAAAAAATAAATAAATAAAAAATAATAATAATGAGTTTTTACAAGAATGAACATTCTGGTTGTGAAAATCCTAAAATAACCAACGCTCAGCATTAGCATGTGCCCCGTTGCCCGAGGCAACCAGATTTGACCCTCGGACAACCAAATTTGGAAGAAATAATCAAAGAAGTTGCCCGAAGTGGGTAACCACATTTTTTCCCAGGGCCTTCATGAGGGCATGTAATGTGTTATCATGCATAGGCCAACCATCATTTTCTGTCTCTTTTTACATTGTAAATCACATTTTATCCCAAGTTTTTGATATAAAAACCAAATCTTCAATGCCGTTATTGTTTTTTTCCTTGGCAGGGCAACCAGATTTTTCATTCAGGCAACCATTTGGTAGGAAAATTAAATATGTAAAAAAAAAAAAAAAAAAATGTTGGGGAGGGGGAGGGGGGGGGGGTGAAGGAGGTTAATCTTCTGAGGAATTTGTCTTACCTGGAGCATCATCATATTGACTAAGGCCTTCAGGCACGACGGCTTGGAAATCAGAACCTACACTTATAACCTGAAAGTAAAAAATTAATAATAATACATTAAACACTGTATCACTATGATGAGAAAGGGTAAACATGCTTAGAAACTTATACCAGACAAGGAAGCCAATAAATCATACATCCTTTTCATGTTCCAACTGCAAATGACATGTCCAATGGAAATGAAAAATTATAATGATACTGCATTTAATTGATTGCTTTGACTTCAGGTATTCATGTACGGTATATTGCACATGTATTCATGATCGCACTTTTGACCAATATCACTGAAAACAATTTAATCTACTCTTCTAAAAAACGGCATAAAAGGACTAGAAGTAATCACTGACAGGGCAGATCAAATAACATATTTGTGGACAAATATCCAAAGTGTTTAATGAAGCAAGGATGGACACTAACATAGGTCCAATACACATTGGTGGTCCTCAATTTATAAATTTGGACCAATAGAAGAAGAAGAAAAGAAGAAAAAAAAAAAAAAAAAAATTAAATTATATTACAACTTTAGACATGACTGTCAGTTCACATCTACTTTAGATGTAGGTTCATGCTCAACAATTAGGAAAACAAGAATACTCTACAAACTTAGTACAATATATTTACCTTTTTCCAGTCATCTACAGGAACATAATCAGAGTCTTCTGAACCCGATTCTGATTCATCATCGGCATTTGCACTCGCTGTTAGTTGTAATGAAACAAAAAGATGTGATGAAATACAGTACTGTGGATCAATGTTGTGACTTTCAAATAATTAAACTGGATATTTTTTTTATTTTTTTTTTGTGACAGACTTTTTTCACATCTACCAAAGATTGTGTCAATTTTTTTTCAAATCATATCAGGACAACTACTATACCCTCTGGACAATTACCCAAGGACAACTACCCCAGCAAAAATAGGGTTAGAAAAAGGTTCAGAGCGGGTAGATTTTTGGCAGGGTACTTGTCCAGGGGGTTTTCCCTGATTTTAACAATTTTCCTAGCTTTGGTTTCAAACATGTACACATATGTCTATGTTAAATATATACTGGTCAAATATACTAATAATATATTACAATAAGATGAATTTATATAGCGCAGCCACTGTATAAAATATAATATAAAAAAAATCAAGGTAATTGGCTTTGTCTCGGGGCCCCCTTATAAAAGTTGACAGTACTATACCTTCAAACACTGTTTGAGTATAGACAAATTCGGTTTGGGTGATGTTTTGTTATGGTGGCAGCCATTGCTGGGGGGCTTCCAATGTACTAAGAATGCTACTTGAGTGCGTATGTATGCGTAACAAAGGAAAATGTACATACGAGCAGACATACACACACATGGCGTATGCGTAGTACATTGGAAGCCTTCCAGCTATATGGTGGGCACGTAGAGGGTTCACTTCCATGAAACCTGAATTCGTCTATACTTACATCTTAGTAATCTCTGGGTGCTATCCCTTGTGTTGGCCGATTCTCTAGATCCTGTGAAGACATCGTTTGGAAGCGAATCCTCCGTCTCGCCATTGGTAAGTTCCTCCTCTCCGTTTGTTAGCTCTTCCTCTTCTTCCTCCTCCTCCTCTTCCTCATCTTCATCTTCATCTTCTTGGGGATTCCCCGCCTCCGGAGGAAGGTACATGGCTAGCAGATCCTCCATTGGAATCTCTGCATCCTGTTACAAACAGAACAATAATATCACTTAGATGAACTTCTGTATTCATATGGGCCATTCCACAGTAACTCGCGTTACAAATAACCGGTACCTTTAACGATTAAAGTCCTCTATCTTTGAAACTGTTTGGAACTACAACTTACTTTTTGCACCATATGTAAAGGAGACATAGACTAACCAAATGGATTAAAAAAGAAAAATATTTTTCAAGTGCGTTCAGATTCTCAGGTCGTTAAACTTCGGTAACTCGCGTTACGCAAAAAGGACATGGTCAAAATCATGATGCAGATTAGGGTGAATTGTTCCTAAACTATACCATGTTGGCAAAAAAATTCCTATCATAAACTGAACTTAGCATATTTTTAACCTATCCACTGCATCAAAGTGAAGAAAAAATGAACAGGTAAAATACAGGGAGCGTTAATGTCGGTAACTCGCGTTACAGTTTGTCCGTCAAGATATATTTTGAATTTTCATAGCTTTTCTGTGACTTCAGATTGAATTTCATTATTAATTTAGGTGTGACTTAATATTCTTCAGATTATCCAGTTGGAAAAATTGCAAAAGGAATTATAGTTCTCTGTCAAAGTCTAAAAAACTTTTTAAAATTGCATGTAGTCCCACATGCTTCAAACTATGTATAGTTCTGATTCTCCTACAAGGACATACAATTTGAAGGTAAAATCCAACTTAATTTGTGTCCCCCAATGTAATAATAATTTCAGAGAAGTTTAAAGCCCAAAGTTTTACCTGAATTTGAGATAAAGCAAAAAGAAGAAAGCAACAAATGTCCTCCCGACCGTGGAATGGCCCATAAGCTGAAAAATTTCCACTTTTATAAAGCTATCTAAAGAAAATTAGAGCCTCAACAATTTCACTGACCTCGTCCAACATCATGAAAAAAAATCAAAATATAGGCTGATACAGAGTTTGTTATTTCAACTCATTGTATGGCTAAACTGACTACTCAGGTAATAATGCTTAGAAGAAAATAACCATGGGAACAAGGGATGTAAGTCCTATTTAAGGACTCCGTAATGAAATTTACCAAAGAACATTAGTGAATCTATCTACTTGGATTCAAACCCAAGTTCTCCAATTTATAAATGACTGCTCATGTACTGCACTGATCAGAACACTTCCTTAGGTTGTATATGCATGAATGGTGAATTTTAAATCGACTACCAAAAGTACAACACAATTTTTTTACAAAGATCTCAATCCCCGTAATATCTCAGCCAGCAATCCATGTATACCAAGTAAATACAAAGAGGTTTACTGATTCAGCTCTCGGTATTGATTCTTGGGGAGGGGTTGAAGTACATGTACACCTTGATAAAAAGAGGTATATATCTACCCCTCGACAATGTACTGTTTCACTAATTTTATGCATAATTTTTAAACAAAGGTTGTTCTTGATAGCCCAAACTAAGCTGGTCCAAGGTTTGCCCAACATAGCAATGTCAACTAATTTCATGTAAACTGGATTCCAAATATTGTACTTCATTCTTGAATTACTGGGGAGCATTTCATCAAAGAACTTATCGGACGTTTTATATGACAAACAGTTATAAGCTACGGAAATGCTTGCATCTGATTGGCTGAGAGAAAATTTGTGGGATAAAATGTCCGAGAAGTCCTTTGATGAAATGCTCCCCACGTTGTCTCGATACATTGTTACTATGTCCTAAGGAAAGAAACCTGCATATAATAATAAAATAATACAAAGTATTTTATTTCAACAGGATTTGAAGGCTTAAACAAACAAGATGACAAATGTGTCATTATACCCCCTGAAGCACTGCCAGATAGGCATCCGTTTTAGTTTTCAGTAGATTTAAGATGAGCTATGACCAAAAACATAGTAAAGATGTTATCATTGCCCTTTCAATAATTTCTCTTTCTTTCCATTTCTGAGGAATGTGCACATTTACCAAAAAGCCTCAGCTCATCTGTATTCAAAGCGACTCTTCTCTAAAATCGTTGTATTCATAATCTGTTTTAAAAAATCCATGTATCTTCTCACCTGAGCTAGTTCATCGAGTTCATTATTGCTGAAGCTTTCACCACTCTCATTCTGCTCCTCTTCTTCCAGAGTCTGTTCATCATCGTAATCATGAACCATCATCTCCGCCGACACATCAAAATCACGATCCGTTTCTGAAGAAAAAAAGGCCACATGATTAATGAAGAATAAAACATGATTGCACAAATGTTTCAAGCTCTCACAGGCCAACAAAAGAAACCCAAATTCTTTTTAAAAAAAACAAAACAAAAAAAAACAACAAAAAAAAAAAAAAAAAAAAACCTTATATCTTTAAAATTAAACTACTTCGAGACTACTGTTTGAAAAATAAAATACATCATATTCCTACACTGACAACAGAATATGATTTCAAGAAATATGGACTAAAACCAATTCTGAATCAGTGTCATACAGAATTGCAGACTCGCAATATAAAAAGTTTAAGACTATATACTGACAAATATCATTTACAATAATCCTGAACCTTGAACAAGGCAATGACTGTACCGTGAATGAATGTTATGTTGGACCTGTATGTTATCTTATTCTCAACTATTATCAACAAAGACTTGCTGGAAATAATTCAATTTGAAAAGAAAAGCATTTTGATTTGTTTGTTTTTTTTTACAAGGAGATAGGCTTCAGCTTGAGGAGAAGGGATAAAGTTTGGCATGAGGTCATCAACTCCGGTTAGACGAAGAGTAGAGATATGAAAGAATATGGGCACCCTCATTTGAACATTCTAAAATCAGTAGATCTAGGCCCCTATTTTAACATTTAAAAAAAATATGGGGTAGACCCGAGAGATAAAGATCTAGACTATTTTCTTTCCTTCTTTCTAGCCAACATTAACGTTAAATCATGAAGCTAGGAACAAGATTCTTCACTAATATTAGAACACTTACCAGGGCTAGAGTCACTTGTTGTTGCTGGCCGTGTCTACAGAAAAGAACAGGGGGGGGGGGGGGGATGGAGAGAGAGAAGAAACTTGTTAGATTCTAGATTTAAATGAATAAAAACCAAATTCAATCAAGGGAAACAGATCTATCGAACATGTTTACGACAGCTGTTGCCGTGAATTCATCCTTATTATAGCTGTAAAATTATGCCCCCAAACAGAGCACCCTCCCCCTTTTCTCGTGGAGAAAAACAAAATCTGGTTTCCAATTTCAAAATTTCATTGTCAAAACTCCCACAAAAGATAAAAATATCATTTTCTGAGGCTAAGAAGAGAAAGAGAATAGAGATGATTAAATATGTTTATCATTATCCCAGACTGACATATTAAAATGAATAATGATATCTGCAATTTTTTCTAGTGGCTCTCTATCGGCCCAAGAAAGAGTAGGGTCTTCATATTATTTTCAAGCCCAGAGTTTCGGCGTGTACGCCAGCGCAATTTCCTCCTAACTCCACTGATAGCACCTATCTGCGGCCACTTTGTGTAGGTTCTGTACATATATGCGCATCAGAAGACTGCGCAAGATAAACGATTCCACACAACACGTACACACACAGTACACACAGGGAACGCAAAATCTATTGCGATTTTCTAACTTGCGCCAAACACCGGTTCGTTTCAAATGCCATTACTACGCCCAATAGTTGTCAAATATGCATTTTAGGGACCCAAATCTCCAATTTAGAAATTAAAACAATTTATTCTTAAATTTAAGGGAATTATTTATCGTTTTTAAAGACAAATTTTACCGGTAATTACTTGAGATTTTTTCGTACTTACCTCCGCCATGACTGCAGTATTATGGGATAACGTTGACCTCTCCTCCTACTTGTGACGTAATTAGTAAAAAAGACCCGGATGTCCCAGATTATGCGCCAGGCCGGTTGAAAATTGGGATAAAATGTGTAATTTTACCTTTAAAAGTATGAAATCGTCCTTAAACCTTCATAAAACTATCAGAATAATTATATATTTAAGGCAACATAATATAATAAGTCTGAATATACTTGTTTTTGCACTATTGGAAAAACTATATACACAAATGATTAAATGACCAATCACAGACGATATGTGCGTGACGTCGTTCTGTAGCAGAAAACTCCGCATCCCATGGCAACTCGATCGCGCTTGTGTGTAGTTTTTGAATAGGGATATACGAGCAGGTTGATAACAAGACACAAATTATAGCAAGTGGGACTGACAAAACTGATTTTTTTACATATGGTCTTTGGATTGTAAGTTTGTTTGATTTATTTAAATAATAAGAATTAAGACAACGAAATTAAAAAGCATTGAAATTGATTTTGGCTATACTAAATAGAGAATTTTATTGATACTTAAACGTCTGAACCATTTTTTAATTATGATTTTAGTGACATTTTCGAATTGATTTTTTTTTTTGCGAATTGATTGTGATTGTGAAAATGGTTGAACGAAGACGAAGTGAAGGATGACAAATGAAGACTTCAACTGGACATCAAACTTTTATCTAGACCTAATAGTTTATTTTTAACTGTTAGCATTAAATTTAATGTTACTGAGACAAAATTGATGCGAAAATAAGCCCAAATTATAATGCGCAAACACTCCCTTGATTTGAGGCTAAATTGACATCATCACAAGAAACTGAAGTGAAGAAACAAATTTTTTCAACCATTTTTTTATTTGCTACCTTCTTAGTGTTAAACATCGTGTCTAAAGTAAAATTAAAAGTTTAAGTCAAAAGCTGTGTGCAAGATAAGTGTGCAGACAGTCTGCATAGCTGATAATACTATAGAAAATTAGTTTTCCAGTTTTGAAACTGGATCTTAAAAAAAACAAAAACAATGAAACATTGTTCTTGTTGAGAAGTTGCACGATGGAGGTAGGATGGGGGGTCCGTTGTCCGGACACTTGAGCAGATAAAAACATCATCTTTTGCTCTCGATTTTCTCAAAATTTGTGCAGTAAATAGCAAAAATATTTGTGAACATTTGTGCTTTGTTATATTGTCTGATATTATTTTCAATCAATTAATGAAATACTGATCACAAACTCCTAGAATTGCCGTCTTTGTCCGGACAAACAACCCGTCCGGACATACAACAACTGGATATACTAGGTACGCATGCACTTTAAACACCTCTACGGCGTCTTCTGGAGGATACCCACCAAGTACAAGTACTTTGTTTTCAAATGCTAAAAATTATAATAATCCAATACCACACATGTACGACAGAAAATATTTGGCGAATGCGCAAGCTGAGTCGATATCATGTCTTTTCATGACCGTGGCGTGTCAATTGTGCTTTGCCTCTGGTCAAACCGAATGGTAATTGGTATGAAGGAAGTGCCTAACTTAAGTCTGCGCACCTAAAATTTGACCTCGATTTCAATAAAAAGTAAAATATTATTTTAAGATTCATCAATGCTATTCCAGTCTTCATATTCTAATAGTAAATAGTGGTAGTATTTTACGAGCTGAGATTGGTTGAAAGGATGTCACGTGTCGTGCAACATTCTGGTATGTTGCACGGTTTTTTGTTATGACTGTTGCACGGTGATTTATGTTGCAGGATAGTTAGGGAATCCCGTGAGGGGTGGATAAGTTATTTGTCAGACCTGCTTTTATTTTGCGCTTGGATGGGGGATCATGTCTGGGCTGCACTTTTCTAGTGGGGCTTTTTGCGAGGGCAATTTTTTTATTAATTTTTTTTTGGTGGGAGGGGGGGGGCGGAATTTTTTTTTTTTTTGGGGGGGGGGGTGGGGCAGACATTTTTTTTTTTTTTTTCGAAAATATGGTTGCGAAACTCATGGTTCGCGAACCACCTTGTCTTTCTCTATGACGTGTATATAATTTGATAGTTTCATGAATTCATAAAAATTTAAACAAATGATATTGCCCCAAAGTTTTTGTGACATATATTTGATTGGATTATTGTTCTCTCGTCTGTTTTGGAAATTGAGCGCACATATTGTGTCACATCACGCATATTTAGAGGTGCGTGGACTAAGGTACTTCCACAATATTGGCCTAATATGTTAAAGACAAATTTAGTTTCTATGAGTTATTATACCTGACCACCAGAGTGCTTAGGAACACCAGTATGAAGTGTCATATAAATGTAATAAAACTTATATCATTGATTGGTATTGAATTTGTAAAGTATTTTGTGTGCAGACATGGCACTAGCTTCATAATATTGATATTTGTACCATAATATTTTGTAGCAATGACCTGTGATATATATTATCATACATGTACATGTAGCATCAGATTTGAATGGAAAACTTTCCAAAAATAATGAATTGTAAAAAAAAAAGAAGGTAAGCTGCAAACAACTGCATGCAAAATGACATGGCACATTCATTTTTGCAGCACAGTTTTTAGGTCTGCCTTAAAATACTGAAAAGTGTTGTTTTTTACTCTAAAAAAAGATTGCTTAGAACTTTAGAATATAAAGAATGCAATAATAGTGACAATTTTCAAAAATAAATTTACTTTGTAGCTAAGTACTGCAAATTAAGTAAAGTTTTGGGACATTGGGACAGCCGCATGCCTGAACCATACACACCCAGAAGGCTCTTACTTAGCCTATCCAAACAGTGATTTTCCATACCTTACCAGAATGAGGCAGATTTTGAGTGCTCATCCCATAGACACATGTATTGCTTTTCTAAAAAATAATTGTTCGCTTTTCTTTGGATAAGCTCAGGCTCTCCTTTGACTCAATTTTACTCTCTTTCTTAGCAGTCTTTTATGGGATGAGCAGTTTCAGCTGTTTCTTTTTTTTCATTTGATCTCAGGTTGCTTACAAACATTGTCATTAATATATCTGCTTTGTGTTATCTTTTGATTTTCTTTCTTTGCAGGTTGTAGAGCCTTGAGGATATCATGTTAAAACCGGGACAGAATACTTCCAACGCTATGAAGAGCAGTAAGATCAGTGGTTCCACCAGCCAGAATCGAATTGGCAAGGAACGCAATGTGACCCTTGGCATTGGGTCCAGAACTACCCTCAACTCCAGCCGAAAGAGCCAGGTTGGGATTGACAGTAAGACAGAGCACCACAAACTTCCAGGGGCAAAGTTTCATAATATTCAGGTGAAAATTTTGCCTTGTTACATATTGTGTGCCTTCGTTTTAACTCTGTCCAAAGTAAAATGCCCGCCTTGTCCAGATAGACAAATTACTCTCGTTTAATAAAGAAATGAATACATGCTTAGTCACAAATGAAAAGCTATATGAGCGATGAGGGTTTTTCACCAAATTTTTTCGTTATTGTTTGGTTAAGAACTTTCTTGGATACTCTATCCCATTTTTAATCATTTGGCTAAAGAACTGATCACCAGTCGATCTTAAAGTCATTTTTAACTTCATGAACAAATTGATAAGAACCCCCTTTGCAAAATTACACAAGAATCTTCTCAGTGGTGTGAGCTGTCGCATTTATCAATGCTCTTTAGCATGAATGGTAAGCTGTAAGAGGACTTGGAACTCTCTCTCTCACTTTCTTTGCTATCCCTGTAGATATGTGTAGAGTATGATGTCTGCTTGCTAGTGTATGTTTTAGTGGCTGTAAAACCCAATCCGTGATTTCCTTTCCTCTGACTGGTAGGGCAGATGTACTCGTCTGTCTGTTCAGCTAAGCTTTAGTTTTGACGCGACTTTCTGGCAAGCATCTGTCAGAATATGGAACAAAGAACAGTTTAAATGCATGCATTATGGCCAGACTTATTTAGAAATGATATTCAATGTATTATATCTACGTACAGGTGGTAGATGATGAGGGCCAGGATGTCACTCCACAGCCATTGCTTGTTCCTGATCCAGCAACACTCAAACAACAGCAGAGCAAACTATTCAATCCTGGCGAATCAAGTCATGGAACGGTGAGTGATTTTACTCCGCAAATTTCTAATCATAAATGATAGCGCTGTTAAAACTAAAAACAACAACAACAGCCTTATATTTTTTGTAGCTGAAAGAGCTAAAGTCATTTACAAATATACTTCTATGCTTGAACCAGTGCATCAAATAGTTCTAGATAAGAACAGTTTGAATGAAAAAAAAAAAACCCATTAAATTCTCTAAATTGGCATTGCAAAGAAAAATATTAAATCATTATTTTCTTTCACAAATTTGAATTTCTTTTGATGCATTTTGTAATCTCATTAACAAAGTGTCTTTTTTTTCTCCTTTTTTTTTTTTAAAGGTTGGAGGAATGAAATTAAAACATAGTTGAACCTGTATAGATGGTTAACTGAGAATTATCAATCAGAATTACTTTTGACTACAATCTTGAACTCAATTTGAGTTTTAACTCCCTTCTGGCTCCCTGCCAACAATATGCTTTCTGCATTAGATATGAACTTAACCAAAAAAAAAAATATGAATTTTTCCATTCATTATGAAACATTATGTTCATAATCACACTTATTTCTAATTTGTTTTAAAAAGACCTTTTGTTGTTTAAGATTCTGTTAAAATCTATCGAATTTCATGAGCAATCTCCTTTTCTCTTCTTAAACCCCCTTTACTTGCTCTCTATTGCTCATGTTTATAAGTATAACTTAGACTTATTATCTCTCTCTCTATATTTAGCCCACTGATCTCATGTCGCAAGCATCTATTTACCAGACTGGAACAACAAGCTTTGCTGGACCATTTACAAGGTATTTTCAATAGCTTGTTGTATACTGCTAGATATCAAATGGATTTCACAATGATCACTGCATAAATGCGCCGTTGACATTTTTCCTTGCAAGAATAGCGCTATAAAAATATGCATTAATTATTGTTATTATGAATAGAACTCTACTTGATCGATGCACAGAGTATAGTTTTAGAGTTTTCTGGTTTAAATTAAATCATTGATGACTTCTTATCAATATCAGATACTTTAAAGTTACAAATATGTCATTTTTGTTTCACAATCTTTTCTATTCACTCTTAATTAGAACTGAATTTTATGTAGTCATATATCTCTTTGTTTCTGTGCTTTGAAGTTTATCCCCACTGCAAAATGAATTTTCTCATTTTTCGTAAATGTCTTTGTGCCGATAGATCTGTATTTGGAGCGAGTATGTCCCGTGCCTCCAGTCAGTCTAACACTGAATCATTCACTGATGAGATAGCAGAGCCTACGTCAATGAAAGATATGCTGAGTGGCCTGGATGGTAAATTATTATCCTTACTTCCATATCTAAAATGATTATAAGAAAAATTTAATTTTTTTAAGGCACATATAATGTGGTACACATGCATACCAATGTTCTAGAGGCACAGATAGAGTGCATGTTGATGTCCTGAAAATCTAGTGACCAAGCGTAATAATTTGTGAAGCACAATGAACAATATAGGAAACGTGACATCCAATTACGAAGTATGTGAGATCTTTTGTATTGCAAAAATCTGTGATTATAGACAGATTTTGTCAAGGTTCCAATTTAACAGGAACCCAGTGCGCATTGGCTTCCCGGAACATCTTCAGACCCCTTATAAAATTTTGCAACACTTCCAACCAGGTATCAGTATCAATGTCACCACGGTCAAGTTGTGCATCTGTAAATCAATGCTTTGCCTAATGAAGTTCTTGAAGTAGCTTCTAAAACCCCAACACAGTACTTCAAGATTATTATCATCCTTATTGACTTGGTGTCTTCAACCTATCTCGTGCACCAGATATCCAGACGAGACGGGAAGAGACAAAGGAGGAACTAACAGAAGATGACCTTGAGAAGTTCATTCCTATCCACCTCACAGAGACACCTACTATCTGGCTACTAGATATCAATGGTGTTAGTCTGTCAACGGATGCAGAGAATGCAGCAGAAATCAAAGCCAAGAATGAGAAATATAAAGAGGTACGATAATATTTTTGAATAGCAACTTCTTGCTCATGAACTTTAAATGGAGAGTATGCTGCAAGCAGAATGACAGCATGATAGAAGTGGTGTGGTCGAGTGGATAAGTCAGCGGACTTACAATCACAGGGTACGCGGTTCGAATCCCGTCCATTCCACTAGCATCCTTCGGCAAGATGTCAATTTGCAATTTGCCCTACTCGACCCAAGTGAGGTGAATGGGTACCGGTAGGAAGCAATTCCTTGAATGCTGTGAGCGCCTTTTGGGGATAGCCTAGCTAAGCCGGATAATAATTAGTTAACACTATAAGCGCTTAGAAACACTAAGGTGGATATTGTATTAAGCGCTATATAAATGTAACTATTATTATTATTATTATTAAAAATTAAAAACAGCAACAACAACAACTTCAATTCTTATGTTTCATTTTTGTTATTTTCTATTAAACTAGATGCAAAAGTCATGCTGATTTTTTTAAGATAATTTTTTTTTAAATAGCAATTCTGTGCTCAAGAACTTTAATTCAAGAGTATGATGTAAGCAGAAATTGATATATAATATATGATATCATTATTTTTAATGATTATATCATTATTTCTGTTCTTTTCTATTGTCAGCTATGCAAAAGTCGTGCTGGTAATGACAGGTATGCTGAACGAGGCATGCAGACATTTAATGACCTTCCTAAGAACAAGGACATCCAAACATCTCGAGTTAACTTTGTTGTAAGTCAACCTACTCAATGATCTTTATTGTATTTTTAAGGGAAAGTTCACCCTGGGTTTAAATTGGATTTTTAAAATGCAGAAAAATAAAAGGAAAATATGAGTGAAGGTTTGAAGAAAATTGACCAAAAAGTAACAAAGTTATGAATATTTAAAGTTTTGGTTCTGTGATGTCATATGCGAGCTGCTCTCCTGTTTGTTTTGTAATGTAAATTTCATAAAGTGTCATTTTCTCAGAAAATATTATTCATTTTACCTGTGGGGTCGATATATCATCAAACATATGTTCATATATACATGCCTCTATCAATTCAACCCATTCCTTTATCAAGATCCTTGAAAAAAGCCAAATTGATGGAATTTACATACACAACATATGGGAGAGCTGCTCGCACCTGACGTCACATTATCAAAACTTTGAATATTCATAACTTCACTATTTTACGGTCGATTTTCTTCAAACTTTGACTCAGATTTTTATTTAATTTTTATGCATTTTTTAGAACCAATAAATTTCCAGGGTGAACTTCCCCTTTAAAATCAGAAGAATATGTAAGACATAAATGTAGATGACCAAGGAAATGCAATTTATAGGATGGATATTTACTTTCTGTGTTTTAAAAGTCTATAATCTTAAAGGGGGAGTTCACCCTGGAATTTTGTTGGTTTTAAGAAATATAGAAAAATAAAAGAAAAATATGAATGAAAGTTTGAAGAAAATCGACCCAAAAATAGCGAAGTTATGAATATTTTTAAAGTTTTGATTCTGTGACGTCACGTGCGAGCAACTCTCCCATGTGTTGTGTATGTAAATTCCATAAATTTGTCTTTTTTAATGGCTCTTGATAAAGGAATGGGTCAATTTGATAGAGGCATGTATATTAACATATGTTTGATGATGTACATGTATCGACCGCACAGGTGATATAATTAATTTTCTTCAGGAAAAATGACACTTTATTGAATTTACACTACATAACACATAGGAGAGCTGCTCGCATGTGACGTCATAAAATCAGAACTTTAAATATTCATAACTTCATTATTTTTTGGTCGATTTTCTCCAAACCTTCACTCATATTTTTCTTTTATTTTTCTGCATTTTGTAAAACCAATTTAAACCCAGGGTGAACTTCCCCTTTAAAATATCACTTCGGCAAAAGGCAGATAATAGTTTATCAAAATAATCCAATAATTTTTGTTTTGATACCTTCATGTAGACGTCAACGCATAAACAATTGCTATCAATTGTAACTACCATGGTAACGCTGCTCCACAGCTAATCACAATCCAGTATTCATGAAAGTTACCATTGATGGCAAAGTTACTTTTATAGCAAATTTTATGCAACGGGCCCATATATCTTGCTGACCTGATGTAAATATAGAGTACACCGGATCGGACATGATAGCTCAATCGGTTAGAGCGCCTGTAAAAAGGTAGTCTTTCTTGCTTCATGGATGGGAGGTATTGAGTTCGAAACCCGGCTGAGTCATACCAAAGACTTACAAAAATGGTACCTAAAAGTTGCCTTTTAACAAGGAGCTTTTGGGGTAATAATAACATCATGCAGGGCCCGCTGGGAGAACAGTTGTCAGAACTGAAGTGGCTACCCTGGGTAAATAAAACAATATTATTATTATTATTATTATTACACTTCTTTTGGTGACATAGGGTTGAAAATTTTTTGCATGGCTAATGTTGCTTTGTTATCTGTGCTGAAGCATAGAATACTGATAATTGTAAAATTGGTTCCATATCATTAACAGGATCAAGAAACAACTGTTACGAATTGGGATATGTACGATACATTTCAAGATCTTGAAAGAAATCAAAACGGTGAGTGAAATTTTGCCAATTTCTAATGAAGAATGTTTGTCTGTTTCTGAGGCTAGTTTATATGCTTTTAATTTGAAAAATATGATTGTATTTGTAAGGATGCTACCATTCTTTCATGTATTATGGCAGGGTTTGACTATAGCAGGAGCTCAATGCATAGTTACGAGGCTCAAATTTTAACCCGCAACCCCGTAAACATGTAGATGGGAGCTCTACAAAAACTCTTTATTAACTGTATAACCTGTATAAGATGACAGAGATTTCCCAATGGTCAAAATGAATCCCTTTTTGATCCTCAAATTGGCAAATTTTATAACTTTATTTTTATCCTGCAACCCTTAAAAAATAAAAATAAATAATTAACAACACTTTACTAATGACAAGTACAAATGCATCGAAAAAATTGCCAATTTGTGCTTGAAAATAGCGATTATTCATATTTATTCGCATTGCCAATTTAGAGATTTCAATGATTATTTTCATTTAAAGTCTTCTAACCCAAGAACCGTTCAATGTACCGTGGCAGAAAAAAAATCTATGTATGTCAGTGATTGTTGCTCTTTCTAGTACTGTTGATATGTAATTCATATTCCATAGCATTCTAGTTTCAAAGATAATGCAAAAGCGTCACTAAAAGGAGACATTGTCCTTGATGGGATAATGAATGTTAGGGTTGAGTGCAGCCAGATCTTTAAAATCCGAGCATGTATGTTCAATCGAAGATTTTCAAAAAAATTTGGTGGTGGTGCGTACTTCTTGTGCCTTGTGGATCCAACATTGAAACTAAGGTTTATAAATGCCTTTTAGATGAAATTTGATTTTAACCTTTCATTTCATGTATTAGATCTGACTGTTTAATTTCCTCTATTATCCTTATAGCTCCAGAGTATGAATTCCGAGAAGAAGATGAAAATAAGAAGAGGACGGCAGAAAGACCTAAGAGTCACAAGTCAGGTGTGAGTACGGTCACAGAAGAAGGCTCAGTGATGAAAGAAGGTTCGAAAGAAGGCGGTAAGTGTTTTCTCAAGATTGAATGCCAAGACGTTGGCCTATTTACGAAGGCTAGAATTCATGAAGATGGTTTCAAATGCTGTGAGCCATGATTTAAATCTCCACCTTTGATGGTAGTGGGCGTATATAAGTTTATACTTATCTTGCCTTAGATTCACGGCTCTGTGAGCTGTATGCTTATTGAGCTTTAAACCCTGACTCTTCGGTTATTTAGACTTGGGGGGGGGGGCGCAATCTGCCCCTTGACGTTTGCCGCAATACGCTCAAGGATATTAGTTTTATTTCAGTTGATACCAAATTTATAAAATTTAGACCAGGTATCTCACAGCTTTAATAATCATCAGGTTTGCCATCCAGGTAAAGCTTTTTTTCTGTCTTTCTCTATATCCATGTTTGTTCCCTACTTTTCAGTGTCATTTTGTCTCTGACGAAGATTCTGCTAGGATCGAAAGCTCAGGCTCCTTTTGACTTCATTTTACACCATTAGCTCTCCTTTATTGGATAAGCAGTTTCAGCAGTTCTCTTATTTTGTATTTAGCTTTAATAATGGCCACATCCAAAAAGATGATTTATGCATTTTAAAATGCATACATGTACGCGAAATTAACAATTGGATAAATTCTAATAACTCAGGAAAGTAATTGAGATACAAGTATAAAACTGTGTAGCCTTTAATATTTATAACTAATTTCATATTATAACACTATATTTCAGCATAACTAGTACACAACATAAGAACATCTCAATCTGGCGCAGGCTTATTTCTAGTTTGTTAGATGTATGATGGTTGTGTATAAATCCCTGCTCATTAAATGAGGATGATGATAATATCATATCAATCTCTTCTCTTTGTATTTCAGAGACAAAGACAAGTATGGTGAACGCATCTGTGGTGGAGTCTGAAATAGGAGAGGGTGAATTAGAAGGAGGAGAATCAAACGAATGTCAAGCAAAATCAGCAGAAGAAATTCTTACTGTGAGTAAATAACTTGGCCCCCACTAAGGTGGTCAACAATACATGCATGCCTGTTCCTGATTTCTTGGGAAAAGAGGTACATTTCAGGGGCTCAATTTGGGAGGTGGGGGGAATCGTGAAATTCATTGAAATATGGGTCTTTTAGAATTTTTTTACTGAAATAATTTTAAAGCTGGTGTATAGTTTTGAGAGAAGAAATTTTTTATTTGGATTCACAGTTAGATAATGTGAAAGACTGAATCCTATAACTATAATAAAGAAAGTTATATTACTTGAAATCTCGCTTTACAGTCTTTATTTCACAATATAAGTATAAAACGTGGAAAGTCAGGGATCCGACTCATCTTTTCGACAGTAAGCTTTCATGTGGAAAACCAATGTGGATTCTCTTGTGTGCGTGATACACACAGATCGTTACGGTCATGCAGTCAGTTGCATGTGCTAAGCTGTGGCAAGCGGGCAGCTCAGCAAAGGTTTAAACAACCGTTACATTATGCTCTGTTCAATCATTTTCACTGAAATTCAGCGTAAATCATGAAAGGAATACCACAAGATTTCTCACACATATATTCAGTGCAATGTGGACAACATGAGACTATATTTGATCGGTTTTATGAAAATTCCTTTTTTGTTACCAAAACTATACACCAGGTTTAATAAGGGTAGTTCTCAAATGTTTCTGGACCAATCCAGATATAGTGTCCTGAATATGGTTAGTTTTGGGGGCAATTCTGTTGGCTTCCTCTCCAAAAACCGTGATGGGGTGAAATTTTGATGACTTCATTTCCAAAAGCCTGTGATATGGGGGACAAAATCCTTTGGGGATGGAAATAGCCATTTCCATCCCTATAGGGATTTCTCTTAGAAATAAAGCTGATTGTTTCATATTGTAACACTGAAATGTTATGATTAGTTACTGCAGACACCTGTAAGGCAACTTGCCATAAGATAGAACCTCTGTCTGAAGCGGGAATACCGCACAGCGGGATTATATGCCGGATATACCGATCCCCAATTATTCTTTCATAGGAAGGGATTAGTACATGTGGTATAAAACGCTGCTTTACAGTTTACACACAGGAGGATGCGGCTTTATCTCTTGGCAAGTTGCCTTTTAAAGTTTCTTTTCATCTTGATATGAAATAAATCAATTCAATCTTCTTAAATTTTGTTTTTGTAGTCGGAAGAGCTGCAACGTGATATCTTTGTAATGGAGAGAGTTGTCACACTGAACGTATTACAGCACAAGCAGGCTGCCTACAGAAACCTACCTATCTATCCTGGTAAGATAAATTACAGTCATGGTGAGAGTCCTTTCTCTGAGACTAAACTGAGAGTAAACATAAAAACACTGCATACTGCATAGCAACTTTCAATCATTAACACCAATACACAAAACTAAACTGAGTAAATATGCATAAACACAAACAATAAATATCAGAGTGTTCTAATTTTCTATCTTGTATTGATACCAGTACCAGCAACAATGAATATATGTTGGTTCAGTTTTTAACACTCACACAGATAGTCTAAATAATCACTGCCTTCATTTAATTTGATTTGATTTCATTTATTTATTCAACCATCATCAAAATACAATTTACAGTTAAAATGACATTTTTACAAAAAAATACAATAATGGTTTTGTGACCCCAGAGAAAGCAGAGCTTATAAAAAATGGGCCACCAAATTACAATACACATAATGAATCAATAATGAACAAGAAAAAAAATACTTAGAGATTATCTGAAATAAGTCAAACAAAAACAATACAAATATTGACAAAAGAAGTACACTAATGCAGCAGCGGGAAATGGGGGAGAGAAAGAATAGAGAGAGAGAGAAGAGACGAGAAATAAATCAGACAGAGTTCATTTGTTGCTCAGCTTTAAAATCTTGAGAGGGTTGAACTATTTTTATTTTTGTTTGGAAGTTTATCCATGATTAGGGAAAATTAGTTTAAAGAGTGAGAACAAAGAAGTTCGTACCCGAGGTCAGTGTATAACTTTTTTAATGGCGATATGTAAGTGTGTGTGGAATTTAAAACAAAGATGAACCTTCATAACACCAAACATTGAATGATTATCATTGTCTATCTTGTAAGATGTAAACATGCATTTACTTCAAAAGAATTGATAATTGCCTACTTGCTATTCGTCCTCGAATCGCCCAACCAAACCGATAACTTTAACCCCGAAAACTTTTGCTCTATTGTCTCCATCTTCCCCTCCCCTGTGAGAAGGGCGCCCTCTCATGATGAGGGCACCAGCCAAACATTCCCAACAAATCCTCTTTTCTCATCGGCTGCCGCCGAGCGAGTAAACCTCGGAATTTGCTCCCGCAAATGGGTTGTTTTTCACTTTTTGTGAACCTTTTTGATGCCTAATTGTGGGGTCTTGCTCTTAGTTGTCCTACTTAATGTCTAGGTCTGGTTTCCTATTTATTGGGAGTAATTTGAGGGCCGTTTTTGAGTAATTCTGTTGGATTTACGGCGCCTTCTCCCTAGCTTTTGACATCATTACGTAGTGTTTTTATATTATACCCTTGTGTGCGGGCCTTTGTCTCCGTTCCGCGCCTTCATTACACAGTTTAGTGAAGCCTTTTGTTGGGTGGGGAGAGCCTTTGTGACCCTTCCTGTCCCAGGGCAGAGTCTAAACTCCTTTGTATAAGTGTCTTTTCTTTTCATATATATTGCAGAGGTTCTTATATCCGAGGGAAAAGAAGACCTCATCCATTCTTGTATCCTGAGACTTCAACATCGCCGACTCATCGGAGAGTCTCATCTACCAGGAAGGCACGAAGTCCGATTCTCTGCATATTTTATTAGAGGCCGCGAAGCAGTTACGGGGAAGAAGCAGTTAGACGGGGAACGAAAGCTGTTACAATCTGTTTTCAAACGAAAGTAAGTCGGGATTCACAACCCACGCCGGGGCGAGTATGGGCGGTGATTGGTAAGTCCACAACTTCGGTACCGCGAAGCCCCCGAAAAGTCGTCGTGTGGGATCACGTAAGTGAATCCTGGGGACGGGTTCAGTCGCCTATCGTCGCCTATCCCAGCGACGCACCCCAAATCGATCTTGGTGAGGATCGAGGAGGGAACTTCGTTTACGATCATGTCTTGACATTGATCTAGTGGAAGTTGTAGGATCGATCGTGAGATCTTCCAACATGATCGAGATCGACTCGAAGGTTGGCTTGCCACCTGAGATCGGCTAGTATCGATAGCCAGTATCGGTCGTTATCGATCGTTAGGTAAATCGATCACATCAATCGATCATGAACATTATTGATCGATCGATCACTTCATAATCATCCACAGTTGAATCGATTCACAACATAATCGATTATCAGCTTGAATCGATTACAACATAATCGATCACGATTGAATCGATTTCAACATAATCGATCACGATTGAATCGATCACAACATAATCGATTACAGTTTGAATCGATCACAGCATAATCGATTACAGTTGAATCGATCACAACATAATCGATCACGATTGAATCGATTACAACATAATCATCAACAGATGATCGATCACGCCAAATCGATCAAAATTTGAATCGATCCCGCCAAAATCGATCTCTGAGGAATCGATCATGACAACATCGATTATAATAAACGATCTCACCTAAATCGATCTCTGTGAATAATCATGTCAGAATCGATTACAGTCATGTTGTTCTCTACATCTCGATTTCCCATGGTTCCTGCCCTGGTAATCAATCCCACAGATTCATTTGTAGACAGAATGATCATGTTGTTGGTTATGGGAAATAATCAAGTCAGATACCATTGTAGTTATTGTATCGTGATCAAAGGCGGAGTTCACTACCACTCACAGGATGCAGAAGTGGGGACTTTCGTCGAGTCCACGTCCACGTCCCACTTTCTCCGGTGAAATTATTACGAGAACCTCATATCACTTTTTCCTTAATGGAAGGATCATTCTACAGCTATATGTCATATCGCTCGCCACAAATTGATTGCGATATGAACGGCTTGGATGGATGGTTCTCCTATTCCTTTGACTAGGTCACCTTGACTTGACTTCGATCCAGAAGTTGATGAGTCAGGGTGGTCACTCTACCATTTGTCGGAAAATCTTCCTTCACGGAATATATGGTGTTTAGAAAATTTATTTCTTCTCAAGGCTATCGATGTTCCCTTCTCGGTCTATTTCTTCAATATCGACCTAATTTTAAATAAGGAGCACCTATCTAGTAGACTTGATGGTTCGAGTTCTTCCCGAGAGATCATTTCGCAAGTTTACGGGCGAAATAGAAGCCTCCCTGCGAGTTCGGAAGCGAATTTCGAGAACCCACGAGGGACTCAGGATTGGTACCGGAAGTCGCTCGATATGGTTAATTCCTACAATGTCGTAATTACGCGGACGATAATGTTTCGGAGCAGACGTCGCAGCAGTTCTTCCTTCAGAGTCGCGTTCACTCCGACCACTCCGTGGTAGGGATTTCCATCGGAGACTAAGAAGACTACGCACTAATTGAGGGAGTTAACCTCTTCTCCTCGGAGTTCGGTTTCTCACGAAATCCGCATTGAGAAAAACTTAGATTTCTCTATCTTAAAGAAAAAAGGGGGGGGTGTTTGATACCAGATCATCGCTCACCCTTGCAAGGATATCAGATCACGCTTCGATGATTTGATTATCGTAACTGCGACGTTTTTAGGCCCGTCTATCTGATAAGTCCGTTTTGTTCTTCAGAAGAAGAAGTTCACTACTCAGTTCGGACTCAACGGAGTTTGTCCGAGAAGAATAGACTTTAGCCTATATACGATCTGTACGCAGGATTCAAACGAAGTATCTCAGGATTCAGCGATTCCGAGATTAGATTTTATGAGATACAGAGCCTTAAGTTTTCTACCTAAACTCACTAGGAAATGAGGAAAGGTTAAGGCGAGATTTATTCTCACTAGGAGACTAGGGACCCCTTCTTTCAGACATTACGTCAATAATGTTTGAGAATAACAGAGAATACGGGTCACTAATTGAATTCATGATCAGAGAAGGGTTCACTTGTAACTGGGCTGATCGCTCCCGTAGTTAAATGAGGGAGGTTTAGGTCAGAACTGGAGTTCGAGTTCCGACAAGGAAAATTTTTTACCTTGAAAAATCTTCATCCCGGTCGATCTTTCGCTCCGCCCTTTGTCCCACCAGAGGACAGTGTCTACAGGAAAGAGATTCTGAGACTCTTGGGTCATGGTGGCTTATCCCAGTTTTACTGGACTGGCTTTCCGGGGCCCAAAAACCCGTTGGGGTCGGAAATTTTTCAAAAGGGCCGAGAATTCGGCCAAGGAACTTTAGGGTAGTTTAGAAAAGCTTGATATCAACCTCAAGTCTGTTATTACGTTTGACTGTGTAACTACAATCCTCATCGTCAACTTTTCTACGAAACTGGATAACCGTTGACAATGAAGTCGACATAACACTCTCATCACAACAGTCGGGTCGGGAGATCATGCTGGTCAGTGGGGGTAGAAGTCAGGAAGGAGTAGTTCAGATCCGCTTCGAACTCTCATCCTTTTTAGTATGGGAGGAAAGCGCCTGGAGGTGACCTCCCACCTACGTTTTGGAAAATTTAGTCGCGATGGAACGACTATTTGTTTTCCGATCTCAAACGATTATTATCGTTCGCAATCAGATTCGGTCTTATTTTTAGACTTTGAGAAACCTCGATCCGGGGATGTCTTCAAGAGTCACCCACCCAAACCACTTGACGTGTCCCTTGTCCGGGAACACAGCTCAAAGGAAGAAATCGAGAAAGTCACAATCTACCCTAAATTGTGTCTAATTCTACATTCTTTCCCCAAAAGCGAGACCGATACGGCTAGTCTCAGTTGGGAGGCCAGCGCAGAACTTTGTTTAAACTGCATATTTTGATGAGTTAAAGAGTGATAATTCCACGTATTGGGACTCAACCGGACACCGCGAATCAATCTGACGCCAGACCCAGTTTGGAGATAGTAGAACTTCCGATCTACTTAAAGATGTCTGGATCGCGTTGAGGAGGTTTTAAGTGTTATTACATAAGGATGTCATGTTGGCTATCAAGTTATTGTCGTCCGGGTTCCCAATTTGGCAGACTTTAACGTGATCTCTCATGTTCGGCTTTGAGATTTCTCAGTCGATTTTCAGTCCGCCTCCGTCTAGAATTTTCCTCTCACTGAATTTAAACCTCATATTCTTTTTGGGCGTGAAGAGACTCACTTCCCAGGGAAGACATGGAGCGCCACCGTTCTTCACATATATGACCGCATATGCTCACAGTTAGGAGGGAGGTCCATTATCGAGGCCCCTTGATTCGGTGATTTGGAATCTCCGAGACCTTCTTCTCAACGACGTTTGGAGAGCCTGAAGGTGAAAAAGTTTCTTCTCACTTCAAGGACCTTTGGCAGATGCGGACGTTTTAGGTTGGAACAGATATCGGAGGGATGATGTCTTTATTTTCATTCGCATAGAGGATTACTCTCACTGCTAGGAGCAGAGTAGCCTTTCAACTCTAGTTCTGATGCAAACAACGAGAACATCGGTCCAGTCGCTTCGCACATACCGATTTTGGGAAAAATTTTTTTTTAACCTTTTCCTTCCCACGACGTATAAGTGACTCACTTCAGAGTGGTCGCTGTTTTCATAGATTTTTCACACGACTGAGTCGCAGGTCGACCTCAGTTTGACTTCTCCTCAGTTTGGCTTCTTCACGTCAGTAAAGATCTTCTGTTTCTGAGGTTAGGATTTATATAAAGGAGATGTTTGGGTTTACCCAGGTTGTCGTTTCAATTTCCGGAACTGACCGGAAATCCCTTGGTCTTCCGGGTAGTTTCTCCTGTTTCACTAGGAAGTATTAAGGCAGGATGTCGACGATTATATCCTCCTCTCTACCACAGCCGCGGACTGGTTGCGATAGTTTCTCCCTCTGGTTAACAGAGAAACTATAACACTGCCGTGGTGTGAGTCTTAGCATAAAGCAGCGGTTAGAGCTAACTCGAACACCTGAAACATCTTCCTTTTATATTCAGCCGTTATCAAAGAAGTCAATTCGAGCTAAGATGTGACGATGTGCTCCCGACCTTAAGGATAGGTGTGTACCATAGTAAAACCTCTTCCGAACGGTAATTTTTCGGTGGTCGAGAAAAACTTTTCTCCCGTCCATACCGTTTTTCATCATCTTTCACTCGACGGGTAATGTTCTGCTTACCCCAGAGGGATTTAGATCAGCTATTCAGCTATCCAGCTTTTTCAGCTATCCCAGCTATTTCAAATTCGTACCGATGGATAGTCATTTTCAGCGGTTCTTCTGTCATCACTTCTTTTATTTTTCTATCTCTTAAGAGTCCCTACTCAAACCTCGGGTCTCTAATTGAGTGGTCGCGAGGACTCAGGTCCTAGCTTACCCTCCTCACACCACCGTCTCTAGGTTCTGCCTGGATAGATCTTCCAAAGGATTCTCCCTGATTTGTATATGTCGGGGAAACGCTAAGTTTATTGCTCGCTCCTCTTCTATCACGAGTCACTTAGGTTGGAATTATAGAGATATTCATCTTTCTCTTTTCGACATGCTTTGAACGAAAAATCAGACAGGATTTTCCGGTCTGTTAAAAATTTCCTAGTCTCCTTTAGTCAAATTTCATCCGTTGCGCACTGACAGAAGTGGCGCCGTTGAAGACATCTTTGATTCCTGAAAAATGTCCAAATTGGTTATATCCATGGAATCTTTCGGCCAGTATTGGAGTACTATCTCGAGATAGATATTAGTAAAAAAAAAAAAAAAAAAGATACGGACCCGAGGACCAAGGTACCTAGTTTATCCTAGGAACCTCGATGTGAGGGTACCAGCCTTTCGGGGACTGTTTTTAAGGGAATTTCCCGTGGAAGTGTATGTTTATCAAATAATGGTGAACGTTTCTGCGTTGGAAGGAAACTTTCCTCTTGTTCCTATCATGGCTACGGCGTCATCCTTATATCTAAAACTGTAGGTGTTGTCCCTCCCCAGTACAAATCGGTGCTGGTCGTATGGCAAATAGGCAAATATATCATTCTTTTGAAGTAAATCATAAAAATTATCACTAATTTTATTATTACAATAAAGAATTATATATTTGCCTACAATCCCTCCCTCCGTCCCCGTTCCATCACTACTTAAAAGTTTTAGGGTGGTATGAGACAAGAGGAAGTTTGTTGGGATGTTTTGGCTGAGTGCCCTCATCATGAGAGGGCGCCCTTCTCACAGGGGAGGGGAAGATAGAACAATAGAGCAAAAGTTTTTGGGGTTAAAGTATCGGTTGGTTGGGCGATTCGAGGACGAATAGCAAAGTAGGCAAATATTAATTCTTTATTGTAAATAATAAATAGTGATAATTTTTATGATATCAAGAGAACAAAGGGAAATCCTGAAACGTGAATTATTATATAAATAGTGCATGCTCTACCATGCAACATACTAGATTTTGTGCACGACAAATACTAAATTATCCCAAGGGCACATTTATTTTTACCGAGGCCGTAGGCCGAGTTGAAATAGATGTGCACGAGGGATAATTTAGTATTTGGAGTTCACATAGTCAATAATGTTGCATTATTAGAGCATGCACTATTTATTATAGTAAATAGACCCCTAGATCTTCAACCTTGCCTAATCTTGTTTAATCTTTGCCAAACTTTTGGTGCTAATTATGCTATTGTGACGTATATTGTTGCTCCGTGTATCCATTGCTGTTAACTTTTGTGCGCACCATTTTACTGTTATTATGCGCTAACGCAACAAGGCAATCGATTTATTCACCATTCATTTAACACGGGATTTAAACCGTGCACTATAACAAAAAACAGGGCACTATAAAAAAAAAACGTGCACTATAACAAAAACGTGAATGACACGTGACATCATTTCAAGAATCGCAGCTCGTGAAATACTACCACTGTTTACTATAAGTTGTTACTGCTTGCATGGACATACATGAACTCACAACTCCAGCACTGAATGACCTAGTGGTGTAATATCTTCATTTGATGTAAACATGGTATATCATATCAATAACAAAGAACACTGAGCACTGAAAAGGATCATTTTTTAACACTTACACCTAAACTTTTAGTCAAGGCTGAATAAAAAATCATTGTCTTTAGATGTTTGTTAACGTGTTATGTCAAGAGAAACAGGAACTGTCCTGAAATAACTAAAATAGATAGTGTCATTAAAGCTAACACTACAATGAACTTGCATGGACATCTTTATAGCACCAACCCTGGACGACTTAGTGATTCCTTTTCTTCTTTAGATATAAACATGTTACATCAAGAGAATGACAAGCAACACTAAACACTGAACATAACCAGTCAATTACACTGACACTTAAACTTTGAAATATTACTTGTTACATGGACACTCTTTCAACACCAAACAATGAATGATTAATTATCAATTTACAGTCTACTAGAGATGTGAATATAGTGTTAAAATCAAAACAACCAACATTAACATTTAAATGCAAACATTAAAAAAAAAGCCAGTCACTCATTTTCTTTGCTTTCCAATACTGGCAAGATCTTTTTCATAGGCCTATAAGCCTGTATTCCTAAAATTGTGTTAGTTTATTGGCTGAATTTGGTCCACTGTTTAATAGAAGGCCAAAGTTTAAGCTGTTAATTCAGTACAATAATACCCATATTATGTTGCAAAAAAGAAAGAAAAAAAAAGCGATTAATTGCATTGTCTAACTTTGTAAAACAGTTTAAAATCTACTCAAAATGGAAGCAAACTGCATGCAATCCTTTGGTTTTGCTATCTTGATCTCTAAAACTTCCTCAATTCTTGGTTGTAATCTTCATACATCTCAAGGTATTAGCTAGATAATGGTTTTTTATTTGTCTTCATTAATGCCATGAATCGCACAGCCTTTCATTCCTTGATGTTTGCCATTACTATCTTCTGTAGATGTTGACAGAGTGGAACCAGATGAGACGGAGAGCCAGGCCTCAGGAGGTACCACGGGCGGGGCAGCGCCGGCCATTCCTACTTCGGCAGCGAACCAGGTGAACCTGACCCAATTAGGACCTAATCTAGACCGGCTCTGGGCCTACTCCTGCAGTCTTACCAAGGGAAGGAATGTCAGCTGTATGGCATGGAATAAAGGCAATCCTGTATGTGATCTTCTTTCTCTTCTTTTTTTTCCCCCTTCTTCTTGAGTCCTTTTAGTTTCTGACAAATTTATTTTTTGTTGTTCAGTAGTTTTTCATGAGTCTTTTGTTCCAATTGTGTTCTATTATTCAGCTGTTTTCTGTAAGCAGAAGGTTAACTTTAACTGTCCTGCAACATTTCACAAGTCAATGCAATTCTCTTCAATTTGATTAATTTAAACTCAAAGCTCTGTCTAATGCTTTCCTTGGTATTCGGTTCCAGAAAGTTTGCTCTTTCATTTGTATCAGCTATAAGTATGGAACTAAAGGGATTTTGGTGCTAATAATGTTCATAACGAATGATGATTTTATAATGTAAATTTAATTATACTTACATGTACATTGAAATTGTGTGACATCAATCTGCAGATTATTGCCCAATTTATTACTAAATCTATATTTTGGAGTATCAAACCCCTGCCTTCTCGCTATGATAATTGCAAGTTGCTATGACCATTGCAAGTTACTATGCTTTTGAAAGTAAATCACCCAAAACAATTTTTTTTCTTCTGTCTTTCATCAATTGCAGGATTTATTGGCTGTAGGTTATGGTCAGTTTGGTTTCACTGATCAGAAAGGAGGTTTAGCATGCTGTTGGTCACTTAAAAACCCAGAGGTAAGAAACAGATGTCTCTTCTCATGGATGCCTTCTATTTCATGGGCATGATAAACATGCCGTATTTGTGCGGAGTAAAAAAAATTCCAAATTGAAATTCAAAGACATGCAGCTTTTTAGTATTTTTTTATTGGTCTTTTGAAGGCTCAAATTAATTTTAGTGAAAAGTCAGGTAACATGAATATTGAAACTGTTTGTCTGTACTGAACATGCAGGCCCATATTCTCAAAAGCTGCCTAACTTTAAGCCTAGTCTAAATCTGTGGTTTAAATATGGCCTGCTAAAAGGGAATAAATCCTGAAAAGTAGATGTTCAATTCATCATAATTCTTGGTTGGGAAACTTTGAAAACTGCTTGGAATGAGAAGTACAAAAGTTTCCCTTGCAATCAAAACACTATTCCAGAATTCGGTGAAGGTGATAGGAACATGCAACATAGACAGATTGTTCCCTTTTAGCAAGCCATAGTTAAACCACTGATTTAAGCAAGGCTTAAAGTTAGGCGGCTTTTGTGAATTTGGGCCGCAGTTTTGTAAGTTTAATGGCTTAGCGTAGTGATTCTGTTAACCAGGTGAAGATAACAGTTGATAGTTAACCCCCCAACACCCCCCCCCCCCCAAAAAAAAAAACAAAACAAAATGGAATCTGATAGGTTACATAATGCTTAGGTAAAAACATACTTGAATATGTATTTTAGAATCGATTCAAAATCTGTATTTCAATCTGTATTTGTTCTCTAGTATCCTGAGAGAGTGTTTAACTGTGAAGCTGGAGTGACTGCAATGGATTTCTCTGGATCAAATCCAAATCTCTTATCAGTAAGTAGTTACAGCAAAACGAGCTGAGACCTACAGTGACCTTTATAGTGGATCATAAAGAGTTCCAAATGAACGTACACTTGCTTGTTTATCTTTTTATCTAACTCTGTGTTCTGTGTATGTGTCCTTGCACATCTGTACCAATCTTAAAGCTACACAGTGATTCATGCTATTTCATTGCAAATAGCTCATCTAACAAATTATTCCTTTGTTTATGCTTTGATCTTTATGTAGATTAAATTCACAATGTTTTGTTTTATTCTGTGTCCTGTAATTATGTTGTATGTAACAACAATTAAAGCCATATTTTTGCATAATAATGACAGAATGAACTTAACTCTTGAATATTTTACACCATACAGGTTGGTCTCTATAATGGCACAGTTGCAATATACAATGTGAGAGCTTCAAGTGATGAGCCTATTCTAGACAGCTAGTGAGTATATCACCCTCTACAGTCTGTGTCAAATAAAATGGTACATGTGAAAAACATTTTTTTAATGTATGAAGATTAATCACAACCTGGTATTGTTTGGTATTTTCATAAAGCAGGAAATCAGACTTTCTTCTGCAATTTTTTTCATAACATTTGGTGCTGTAATTTTTGATATATGGCTAGTTTTCTACAATCAAGAAAAATCCAGTTTTCGCACTCCGTCTCATGCCTTTGTGTAGGTTTCGCATAATGGCCATGAATTCAGCACTCCAGAACAATAGAAGTTCGTAATTTTCATTTGTTCCTCGTCGCACAAAATTTAGCATAACTTTTGTTTTACAAAGGTAGATTATACAGAACAAAGTGCATCAGCAAGGAAAATCCTTTGGCTTTAATTTGGTACGTCATACACACATTTGAAAATATTTCACACTTAAGGTATATTTTCCCCGACTTTACCATTTTTTAAAACGTATATAGACTGTACACAACACTCCAGTTTGGTTACTTTTATGATATTTACATTGACAAGCCATAGCTTGGCCAGGGATCAACAATGCTGAACAAAATTTTGATTCCTGAAACATACATGTAACTCCTTGAAAAGTATTTCACCCACCACCCCAGAAATCAGCACATGCCTCTTACATCCACTAATCCTCCAAATATGCACAACTGTGAAGATCATTTTTTAAATTAAAAATGGTTTATTGGGATACTTTCATCGCAGCAAAAGCCAAATTACAAAAGTTTACCATAATAATCATGACAGTATATTACACAAACAAAATATTTAAATAGATCAGCAACATAGAACACTTATAGTATAAATTATATCCATCATTGAAAGTTTGTCGATCACTGATTGGTTAGGAGCAATTCATGTGATTTAAAATAATTCTTCTAGAAAAGAGAATTTTCCCATTTACCTGAATATAGTTGGGATTACTATTTCATCCGCATAATATACGTGCGCAGCATGGATAGCGCATGCATATACGCGTACTGTTGCTATGACGTGTATATTTGGCGTGCACGCGCACTGTAAAGTCAAATCAAGAATAGATCACTGAATGATGGTAGGCCTACATAATTGATTTTGATCTCTCTTAAAGTGTTAAACCTCTTTATTTATTTATTTAATTTTATTTTTTGATGAGGGATATAAAACAAATATATACGTTCCGTTATTTGCAAGAATGGTTAAATCTACACGATCTTAGCTACTTGAATATCCCCATTTCCTTCAGGGCTAAAGCCCTTCAGGAAATAGAAATATTTCAGTAGCTGCGATCTATAGATTTAACCATCCTTGCTCAAGGTATGTATATTTGTACACTATCTTGTTATTTTTTCCTCTCTCACAGTGAAAGTCGGTCCAAGCATGTCTGGCAGCTCTAGTTGGTAGACAAAGAGAGGGGGTCCTCCTATGATACATATGCCCCTCATATCCACTATCCCTCCAAGTATAAAAATCTTTGAAAATAATCACTTATATTTGTTTTTTCCCCCCTCTCGTAGTGAAAGTCGGTCCAAGCATGCAGCCCCTGTCTGGCAGCTACAGTGGGTAGACAAAGAGAGGGGGTCTTCCAATGATGAGAGGATAGAAGTCCTTGTCTCTATCTCTACAGACGGAAGAGTCACCCAGTGGCAAATCAGAAAGGTTTGTTAACCCTTTTTTATTTCTCACTTCATTCTATATTTTTAAAGAGATAACTCAAGCTACCCCTAGTGTTTGTATGGACTCAAAAACTAACATTTCCAGCTTTCTAATGATACATAAATAGACTGGAGAGGGTGAGCTCCTTGCAAAACGTCTGTAAAATCAGTCTCTATTGTTCTATGGTGCAAAAGAGCGATCATGGTAATGAAAGGGTTAAACTTTGCTCGTGATAATTCGGTTCATATCCCAAGGTCTAAAATCAGACAGTCTAATTCTCTGATTGTCTATCATATCAGCTAAACCCATGTTGTCCATTATGAAAGTGGTCTAATTTCTGTTTGGTCCAACTTGGTCTAATACTAGGGCTAATAGCCATTTAGTCTACTGTCCAGATGGTCTAATTGCCCTTTCATCTACTGTTTTTTTCCTCTTTTCTTTAAGTTGTAGATCTTAATGGTTGCTTGCACTCAAGTTGATGTTTGCTTTTCATGCAATCTGGTTGAAACAGATCAAGATTGTTTCAGTTACTGTATTCGCTGTTATTTTCACGCTATTAATTTTTCTCGCTGAGCGGCCTCAAAACATAATCACAGGGTTTTAAATTCATGCTGCATTTACGTAAGAACGCAATTGAACCCATATAAAACATACATAAAGACAACATGCTCATATATTTGCGTGTTTTTAAATTTGCGCTTACCGATCTTTGCGCGAAATCCGCAAAAATGAAGGTACCGGGAATATTTCCACGAGTACAGCATATGACTAATTATTGTGGATGAAGAATATGTATATGTACATCCTCCTTGATTCTGTTTTGGCTTATACAATTGGTATAAATCTGTAAAAGTTGAAAATTGTTTATACAATTTATCTGGCAATGGTCACAGAGTTGTGAATGTATTATATTTTTAAGCTACTTGTAAAGTTCTATTACTATGTTTTATGTTGCAGGGTTTTGAGAGTGCTGAACTGATGAAGCTGAAGAAGACAGCCAAGGCTACAAAGAAAGCAACAACACAATCCAATAGAGATCAGAAAGAGAAAGGAGAAGCTTTCATTACAAGACAAGCAGCAGGGTTTTCATTTGATTTCTATCCTAAAGACAGCAACATGTAAGTGATTCCAAATCATAAACAATCTATTTTCAAGTAACCAACTCTATTTCTCTCTGTGAGAGGAAAATTTGTGTTGAATAAGGAATAGGATTTTAAAAAAAATACAATATGCAATAATTAATACCTCAGTCATAGTACACCACACTGACACTAGACCGACGCAAAGCCAACCACTAACTTGTAATTTGTTGTTTGTGTGGTTGGTTTTGAGTAGGTTTCACTGGTTTGACTCTACTATTACCGAAGCTGTAACTAACTTCACTAAAATCGTGTAGATCATATGGTTTTGAGTTGAAATAGGAATTTTCCCTTCCTCTCAGATGTTTAACTGATATATTTTAATCTCTCTTTTAATTCTAGCTACCTAGCCGGAACAGAAGATGGTTTGATTCACAAATGCTCATGTTCCTATAATGAACAGTACCTAGACACCTACAATGGCCACACGGTAAGTTTATCTTATAGATAGATTTTCCTTTGATTTGTAAAGTAGTTTTGAGCAAAGGCATCAAAGCTTAATTAGCCTGGTGATAGCAGACTGAGGTTAGAATTCTGTATTCTGCTCCATGCCAATCAGAGCCCATTTATGTGTTTTCCCCTATAGTTTACAATGCTTTTAGGGTCATTCTTTCTATTAAAGACGGGGAATCTTGGGTTTTCATGGGGAGTTGATCAAAATTTGCTGACCCCAGACTTGGTGAGAAGCGCATGGGGTATCTTGTCTTGAAGGTAACTTTCTTGACCACAGCAAAACAATCTGTCCCACCCTGGAGAGCTTCGGGAATGATCGGCCAGGGAAAGTGAGATTTAATGACTTTACCAGATGGAGGGATGGGTGGAATATACAAGGCATTACATAGTCTGGCAGTGGTCAGGTGATGGGTGACACCTGTTACTGGGTAAACATCCATGGTATCATTTAAAGCTTCATTAATTACACTAATGAAATCCATCTACAGATATCAATAACTCTCATTATGTTGTATTCAATACTCATGGTCCATTCACTATATTTCGTAATAAATTAAAACTTGAATCTCATGTATAGGGTCCGATTTACAAGATCCGCTGGTCACCGTTCCTGAGCGATATCTTTTTGAGCTGTAGCGCCGACTGGAGTCTTCGTCTCTGGATGCAAGACCGTGTCCAACCTGTTCTTAATTTCTTCTCATCCACGGTAAGTCACTTCTACATGTAACAATTTCCTTTCATGCTTTATTAACCCATCAAAGCATTTGCATTTCAGAATGCAAACATTTATACGCTCCAGTCATATTTCATTTGATTGTGCACTTGCATTATTTACTCTTGCAAAGATCTTTGGCCAAAATGCAGTCAATAATTAAATTTGAGCAGTGTTTGTATTTTATAAACTTTCTTCTTTAAAGCTGCTTTTGTGTCATATATACCATATTTAAACATATCATTTGATTTTATTGTGCTTTTTCAATTTTTTAGTGAATATACTTTTTTGAAAAAATGTATGTCGTAGAAATGTGACTTGAACAAGGATTCTTTGTTTTCAAAATTTTCCTATAAATGCTTTCAAATTAATATCCTGAAAGAGGACTCAAAATTAGTTGCAATTTCTTTAATGTAGTTTCTTACTGGTCTAAACAAACCGGTCATGACTTTTGCTGAATATGTTGAATATGAGAATTAAATGATAATGAGAATGTGCAGAAATATACACATTCCAGAAGGTAATCATTTCGACTTTTCATTTTATCTAATTTATTTTAAGGGGGAATGGGGTTGAAATTTAAAAATCCTGTTTTGTTGAACTCTGCAATTAGATTTCTTTCATATTATGTTTTATAAGTTCCAGCCATATAAGTAGTATGCCATTTATTTGTAACGCATATATCATATTCATCTAAGTTGCAAAGTTCATATAATCTTGGTGAAATCTGTTGTCACCCCTTATTAACCATATAATACACATTCACCATTTAACACATACATGGTATCCACAATTATGATAATTACCGTTCACCCATTCATATTTACATTCTAATTCATTTCAATGAGATTATCAATGATTTTTCAATTGTTTTCTTTTTATGGAATTCACTGACTTGCAATTATATCATCCCACTTATTATATGTGTGCTCTGACTTTAATATCCATGTGTTACTTTTCATTTGTGTATTGCTTCACAACCTTGCACTTTTTTGGCACTTTTTAAACCATGCTAGGACGATGGGCCGGTAAAGTATTGTTCTACTCTCTGTTGTTAGTGTAATTATTAAATGTAGTAGGTTAGAGGTTGAAGTCTTAGACCAAATGTTTAGAATTGGTGAATAGATAGCATAAGAGATGTTATAGTTTAATATAGATAAAATACATACATTTAATGTTTATATCTCAATTATGAATTCCTACTAACTGAAGTTTAATTTATTATTAATCTAAAATATTTTGTCTTGATAGAGGTTGCCAAAAAATAAAATGTAACTGTGTTATGTTTTAACCAAAAAAAAATCATGACTGATTCTGATTTAAAATTATAATTAAACTTTTTTTTTTTTGAAACTCATTTCAGATTTTGCCACAAGTATTTTGCCAATATTTCAGTTAAATCAAGTGTGGTTATAGGTGCTGTTTATATTTTCCTGTCAAATCCTACTGGTGCTTTTATGTTTGTAAACTTGGTGAATCATGCTCTTAATTTAGCTACCAACTAACAATCCACCTCAAAGAGAAAACTAGTTCTGATATTAATTTATAATGCTTCTTTCAAAATGAAGATGTTATTCTTGTAGAATAGTAGAATAGAATTTTCTCCATATCTTGCATGCATACTCTATCTTGTCAGAGAGGTTATAGGGGACCAATACCCAAGGAAATAATATAGATATATTGACTGCTTTGAGGGACATGGTCGTTTCTAGATCCTGCTCAAGGGAATCTCCGCATCTGCTATAACCCAAGACCGCAGGTCGCGGGTTATGGCAGATGCGGAGATTCCCGAGAGCAGTCTAGAAACGACCATGTCCCGAAAATAAAAGCAGTCAATATATATTTTATATGCCGAATCTAAAAACAACAAACATGGTCTAATTTTGACCTAGAACTAAGTCTAAGTGAAGTCTACGATCTAGATTCTTAAATAGGCCTAACGTTAGAGTCATGAAAGTTAAATCAGTTCGAGCCTCTGGCTCTGCAGGCCACAATGCATGCTCACCACATGCACAGGCAACACATTTGCATTCTACTTACAACTAACTGCAAAATGCCGAGGAAGCATCCTCCAGATTAACCTCTAAATCGCTTGTTTAGATCAACATCGTCATCGGAATTCAGGCTTAACGCTCAACTAGAAATCTGGGATCCGTTCTAGCGCGACGAAAGAATTTGTCTACGCTGCTCGCACGCGCGTTGACGCATAAGCAGCGGAGTTGTCTAAAATTATCGACCAAATCGCGCCGCAAATTATGGTATCTGAAATAAAGCGCATGCGCAAATGGGGATCGCACTATGCCCATGGGCAAAAAGTACTGTAAAAATGTTCTATTGACCGGCAAAACCGGGAAAAATGTCTATGGCGGCCATAGGTCAGATTATGACTGCACTTTCAACCAATCAGAAGACAGGATTATTAAAGATTCTTAAAATGAGGTATATAATCACTTTTATATGAAAGAGCAGAATGAGAAGAGCAATTTAATAAAAAGTTTCATCAAAATCGGTAATAAAATAAGAGCGTTATGGAAGTCGTACCTTCTATGGGGATACAATTTGAAAGAAAAATGGGAAAAATCTGAAAATTTGTGTACAAAGCAAATTGAGAGTTGTCCATAAAATCGGCCATTTTGAAGACAATGTTGCCAATTTGAGGATCCCCATAGAAGGTACAACGAGACTTTTCAAACTTCCATTTAACTCTCTTATTTCATAACCGATTTTAATGAAACTTTTATTAAATTGCTTATCTCATTATGCTCTTTCATATAAACATGATTATTTCCTTGGGTATTGGTTTCCTTTAAGGTTGTTGTATTGTATTGTCAGTAAGTACGGAACTAGACTGTACACTGAAGTTTTATAGAAATCTATCTGCCTTCTTTCTAACTGGGCAGATCATACAAGATTGTGTGTACCATTTTTTTTTAAACCATTGTATTTGGCTTATGGGAACCAGAAGGGTATTAAATTGCATTTATTTTAACTCTATTCAGCTGATTTGTATAATATTCTGTATCATGTTTATAGTACATGAATGGATTCTATGCTTGTGATATAAATGAAATTAACATGGTGATGATGGTTTTGTGTTATGTAACATGGTTTGTTGTTTAAGGCCGGGATTATCATGATAATAATGTACTAATGTATGAAATATTTTTATTTTGCACCAAAACCATGTTAACTAAAAATTCCTCTTAATTTTTCCTTTACACTCTCCTTACAAATATTTTAAACTTGTAACATGGTAGAGGCGTCATAACTGTACAAAATTCCCATCTTTTGAATCTGCAATACTCATCTTTGAATCTGCAATACTGTTTTTTAGTCTTGCATAGTACATTTGGCTGAGAAATGTCCTATTATTTGGGAGTGGGCGGGGGAGGAACGACATCTTACTTTTAATGATTGATAACTAAAAAGTAGCTTTAGATTTTCCGGTTATTTGACATACAAAATGCAAGTTAGAAATATGAATTGGTACACTTAATTATAATTTCTGAATGTTCTCTTGATGTGATACAGAAAGCTGTCATGGATGTGTGTTGGTCTCCCTCTTCACCCACTGTCTTTGGATGTGTCAATGAGGGCGCTGTAGAAATCTGGGATCTGAGTGTGAATACGTAAGTTTTATCTATTCATTTATCTAAGATGCATTGGGGAACATTTATCGAAGATATAACATTTATCATATAGTTTCAGTAAGAATTAAGTTCTGCAGATGGTCGTTCAGGGCATAAAAATGATACATGTAATTATGAAAATAATCATATCTCATTCCTGTATAGCATTAAGGAATACAATGATTCATAATGATTTACCAATTTATGCAACATGTACTCATGGTCTCCAATTATCATTTGATAGTTAATGATGATATTTTTCATATTGCTTTTGAAAAAATAATAAATTCATATACATGCATTCCATTTATTTGCACATTAGTAAAGATACTCATCAGGCTTGTACAAAACATGTATTTTCATTATGTGGTTCCAGTTTAATAATTAAACATTTCTTGATATTTTCCAGGTTGGACCCTATTATTGTGAACGTCCCAGCACCTGGTGTGAAGCTATCTTGCCTCAGCTTTGCCTTCAACTCTGATGTAAGTATGATGTCATGATGAAATAATTTAAGAGAACAAACTTTTTTTCATTTCTCAACCCTTAAAATAAACTTTTAAAAACTCAGTGAACGGATCGGAAAATGGTGGCTTGAGGTGGGCCATTATTGAGCCTGGGAGAAAATACAATTTCTACTTGCATATGGACAGTGCTTGTTCTTGACGATACCTTTATTTTATTTTGATAGCCCCATCTCTAACCTTACAGTCCTCTTTATATGAGTTTAAATAGTTAGATGAAAAGTGTCGGCTTACTCCCTAACGGAAAGGGTTTTGCTGTGTTTGCATTATCATTTTCATTAAGAAATACTCGTAGAACATATTTTTTGGTGCAGAATCGGACAGTACACATCCCATGGGTAATACACAACAAGTATGGGTATATTTGATCACATATTTTTGATATTATCGTGAATATAGTGTCCATAAAACTGGCAGTTTGGCAGTTTTTAGTGTAAGCTGACAGGCGGTCTTGGGCGTTTTAGGTTCTAAAGGGTTAACTAATATCTTGTACAATTTTTGTAATGCAAGGAGCGGTAGGGGAAGGCCTTTCATTGTTAACACTCTTGAATAAATGCTTGTTTTCTTGCCTTCCTATCTCTATAGTGTATTCTTGTTGGTGACAGTGAGGGTCAAGTGTCTGTGTATCAGCTCAGATGTATGCCCCCAGTAGAAGATGACCAGGTAAGGCATTAGGCATTGTCATGGTGCCACCCATTTAAAACTACAGTCAATCTTGCTTAAAGTCAAACTCGCATTTCCAAAGTCAAAGGTTTTTTCAAGCCATCGTTGCTTTGGTTTATTATTAACCATTTATGAGTCTTTTTTTTTCTTTTATATCAAAGCTTTTCCTTTAGTCCGAACAGATTTGACTTGGACACTGTTGACTGTAGTATGGCAGTTATTATTAAACAAAATTATCAAGAACTATGGAAAAAAATACAGAATTTACTGTATGCAACATATCGGAGAGGAGCTGAGTGATGTATTAAAATAAAAAAACTTAAAACATCCATAACGTATAACGTTTTATTTTGATGTATTTTCTTCAAACTTACAGCTTAAAAACAAGTTGAATTCCAGGATGAACTTCCCTTTTGTGCTGTATGTTGACAATAATCGTTCACAATGTGTGTTGACATGTTTCATCTTTTTGTTATTTCGCAGTCGGAGAAACTAAAGCAGCTCCTGGAGCAGACAATTGCAGGACAGCTACGGACCTGATTCTTTCTACCTGTACACCTCCCCTGCCTTCTAAACTCCGTCCCCTTTATCCTCAGCATTGGTTATATGTCAGATGATTAAACAAGGTTCCTAAAGCCCGCTTAACACTGTGCGATTTCCTGCGATGCCATTTTTGTGGAAAACTGTTATATTATTGGATATGAACATTCAAACAAGGAAATTCATGCTGTTCAAAGTTCTGGGTATTACTATGAATACTAAAAATGTAATTCAAAGCGACTGCGAACCCCCTTCTCTGAATAAAATCAAATTGTTTCCCTATCGCAGTGAAGTCACAGCGATCTTGCAATTTTAAGCAAATTTGACCTTTACTCCAAATCAAAGGCTCGCATTTGAACAAAATTTTGATTGCATTGTTCCTAGACAGGTTTTACCTGTAATACGATAATTTTATATGTTTCAAAGTGTCACATTTAATGCAAACTGCCATTTATTAAGAAATTGCATCGCAGCAAATCGCACAGTGTGAGGCAGGATTTATAGAGTCTACTCGTGGTATAACAAGGAGGTCGAGACCAAGAGAATTTATACTGAATAGCCATTTGGTCTATTCTCACTTAGTCTTACATATTATTTGCCTCATTCTACATTATCTAACTCAATTTTGTCTGTAACCAGTCCATCAAATAATCATTTGGACTATAAATTGCCACCTAGCACATTTGTTATCTTGTCTAATTATCAGTTAGGCTCTACCCACTTTATCTGATACCCACTTGGTCTAACACAACTTAGTCTATCTCATTAAAAGAACTGGTAATAGACCTAATGATCATTTGGAAAATGGTGGAAAACTAAATAGACGAAATGGGAGTAGGCCAATTAATGATTAGACGGACTGACAATCAGCCCAAGTGGGAGTAAGTCTATGCCGATGACGTCACAAAACGGCAATTAGACCAAAATGATAGTAGACCAAATGGTTTTAGCCATGGTGGTGTAAGATAATGTTAGAATTATTTGAAGTTTGAAGTTTATTTATTATCCGAATACATTTTACAAAGCATATGCACATGAGACATGAAAAACAATAAAGGATAAATGGTATCAGAAAAATAGCATAAATGCTACCGTAATCGGGTCTGATACCTGTCAGACTATACTTACATGTACAATTAACATGTTGACATTCAATTTATATGAAAAGTAATCACAAAACTAATCTAAAGAACGCATTTACAATATTTACAATATAGGCCAGCTTGCCTATTTCAAGCAAGTTAAGTTATAATAGAATTAAGTGTATTTATACTTAATACAAGATGATAATCAAGGGGGAAAAGTTATTCAGGTTTGGTTCATGATATATGTTTTGAGTGATTTACGTAAGATATGTAAAGACCTGCTATCGCGAATTCGTGTTGGCAATTTATTCCAAAATGTTGAACCAACAAAGATAAAGAAAATTTCTCATAGTTGGTTTTAACTTTAGGTAAATATAGACTATGTCTCTGATTGTGTCTTGTATTATACTGGTGAGAAACAAAACTGCAGTAATTTGCAATTGCATGAGGCAGTTTGCCGTTCACAAGGTTAAACATGAATGAGCAAACACCAGCTGGTAGAAGAACACGCGAATATAAAAATTAATATTGAGTTCACTCCCATTTTAACAATATGCTTGAAACCAAGCAAATGAACTTGTTTTAACAAAATCTTATTGTAAAGAATATAAAGACACCTACAACTTTGACATATATCTACATATTTGAAATTGGCTCTGGGGAAAGCCGCCTTGTTATAACAAAATCTTATTGTAAAGAATATCAAGACACCTACAACTTTGACATATATCTACATATTTGAAATTGGCTCTGGGGAAAGCCGCCTTGTTTTAGCAAAATCTCATTGTAAAGAATATAAAGACACCTACAACTTTGACATATATCTACATATTTGAAATTGGCTCTGGGGAAAGCTGCCTTGTTATAACAAAATCTTATTGTCAAGAATATAAAGACACCTACAACTTTGACATATATCTACATATTTGAAATTGGCTCTGGGGAAAGCCGCCTTGTTATAACAAAATTTTATCGTAAAGAATATAAAGACACCTACAACTTTGACATATATCTACATATTTGAAATTAGCTCTGGGGAAAGCCGCCTTGTTTTAACAAAATCTTATTGTAAAGAATATAAAGACACCTACAACTTTGACATATATCTACATATTTGAAATTGGCTCTGGGGAAATCCGCCTCATTATTACAAAATCTTGTATCCATGCACATAATCGCAGTAGACTGCATAACAATCTCCTAATATTCACCAAGAAATAAATCTTCTCGGTATCCTCCGTATTGAGTTCTGTGCCCTGTAACTTTAAAGAGTCGCTATCAATTGCAAATTTGAAACAACCATTCTGATTGGTTCACAGTGGGACTTTTATTCAAGAAGTCTATGCGAGGAGGATCCTGATTGGCTACTTTTGACTTGTAATTGATCAGAACTCTGTACTTTACAAGGCACTGGTATAACACAGCTCCTGATATTATAAGTTATTACTTCAGTCAAAATAAAATCAATTAGTTTTGTATTGTTTATTGACTCCTAATATGACAAGATACTTAATATAAAAAGCAAAATTTGCTGGTCCCAAGGACCTAGTTATAAATATTTTTCACTTTATTGGTGTATAGGGGTATAATGCATGCTGTGCCATAAAGCACTTTCACCATGTATCATTTTTAAAGTATAGGAATCTGAATTTATTGTTATTTGTGCCTTTGCAAAACAGTGCGTGACATAAACATCTCTATCTTAAGACCCTTTAATAATTCCTGTGAAAACTGAGTCAGTTAACATATCATTTTGATAAATTGACAAGTTCTCTAAACCATTCGACTATGATCGATGTTGCACATAAATGTTGCGATAAATCAAATCAAACTATTGTACTGAAAGCTTTGTATATTTTGTAAAATATTGATTTTCATGCAAGGAAAGAAAGGGAAATGTGTACATTCCAAGTCAAAGCTGTGTACATGCTTTTATAATGTTATAAAAATATGTACATTGTATAAATATTTTATTGTCTGAATTTCTATTCTGTAATATTGAACCAAATGTAGATTTGTTAATTGCACATTTACATTTTATCAGATCTATTTATTGTAATAAAACTTTGAAAAGAGAAAATTAAACAATTTGTGTTTGAGTCTTCTGCCATTTGGCCTACATGTATTGTTTGTAATATGAAAAACATTGCATTCATGAGGGACAATTTTTTGGTGCAAAGTAAAGATAATTTTGTTTAAAAAAAAAAATATTTGTAGGGCCTGGTCAGGACTTTAAAGGGGATTGAAAGTCCGAGATCGTGGGGAATGCTCGTTTTTCTTGAGCTCCATTGACTCCTACACAATATTATCGACAGTGAGGCTTACGCATGGGTCGGGCTACTGGGGATTAACATTCTTACAGTACGAACATGACGAAGTTGACCGAATTCAGTCAGTCCATAATGTCGAGTTCTCGATCCCTCAGCCATCCTTAGTTTATAGACTCTCAACAGGTCTTATCGTATAAATTCAAAAAGAGGACTTGTATAATGCTCCATTTCAAATAGGTCAGATTTACTTCGGAATCCTGGTTAGATAGTCTAGCCATACATGCCATAAAGGATTAACCCTCTTTCCTGACGAGACTCGTTATCGCTAAAGATTACGTAACACCCCTCTGGCATGTTATTATTTCATCCAAGAAAAGGTGATTTCCCCATGTTTTATCAATTATAAGTCCCTTTAAACAGAACATTGAGAACTAGTAAGACTTTCCCTCCCAAACTATAGTTATATCATGTTGCATTTGTTATACCTTCTCTCTCTCTCCTCTTGCATTCTCATTCAATATTATTAATCACCCCTATCTGTGCTCTACCCAACAATGTGACATTCTCTTTCCATCATTTTCTCTTTCAACATAATGATTCATTCCTCATCTTTTGCTCTACTTCATCTCACAATCTGCCATTTTCTTGCTCATTTTGTCTCTCTCTCTCCTTTTTCATCCTCTTTCACCAAGAATATATTGTCTGCTTTCTTTTTCTTTGCTCCCAAATCTGAATTTTTTTTTCTCTCTCTCTCATATCTCCTTCCGTTTTTCTTTCACCATGATATTTCATTCCTGTTATTTCCTACACCCAGCAGTCAGGTATTCTCCCTTTTTCACTCTCTCTCCCTTTCTCTTTAATTGTATAAAACAATTTATCTGTTATATTTTGCTTTGCTACACCTCACAATATGGCATTCCCTTTCTTCTCTCTTTCATTTTTTCTTCCTTTCACTCTCTCCATTCTCTTTCATTCTCTCATAACATATCATTTTTTACTTTGCTGTACCTCACAATTTGGCATTCTCTTTCTCTTGCTCACTCTCTATTTCTCTCTTTCACTTTCTTGCTCATTCTTTTTCTGTCTTTCTCTCTTACTCTACACTCCAAACAAGACACGAAATGTTGATATTAAAGCTCATGTATAGTATTGGGAGAATAGATTTTTTGTTTTGCTTCAAAAGCAGAATAATATGAATGAATACCTCAATCATCCTCTGTGTACAAAAGGATTTGTTATTAAATCCACTCTAACACCTGAATTTAGCAACAAAACTGTGTAAATATATCTATTGACAGTGCCACAATCGATAGGATCTCACAGGCACAATGCCAGCATACAGCGGTTTGTGTGCAAAGTATATGCTCTTCCATACACAGACTGTACACACAGAATTCACCCACGCTATACCAATCAGCTGCTGGTTAGCATGCCCAGAGTTCTGGGGTGAGAGTGAAGGAAGTATGGCCTCATTTTGATCTCCCCGTGCTCATACAAACTATTACATATCATGGAAAGACATGCATGGAACATGATTATATCCTTTGTCCATATATTGATATGTCATTAGAACACTATGAGGACAAGTTCAGCAAGTTTAAAAAAAAAAAAAAATAAATAAATAAATAAAAAAAAAAAAAAATCAATTTTCTCCACTGCAACTATACTTGGGCTTTAAGCTACATGTACATGTATGAGTATCACTTCATTTCATAAACACAGAACTAAATTTCAAAGAAATTCACATTTCAATAAAATCTTTATTTATTCAACACCGCTGGCACCCATACATGGTTGTGTCACAAACATTCCTTGTTTTCAATGTACTCTATTCCCACAGGGCTCACTTCATCTATTCAATTTGTTTTGAACATCCATTATGATTATTGCAAATATTGGAAAGGTTAGAATGAGAGAGCTTCTCCAAAGTCATAAACATCTTTCCAAGTTTTTTTTTTCAGTGAGGAAATAGAATGGTTCAGTATATAAAATACTTGCAAATTTTAGTTCATCCGATATCTTGTATCCATGCTCATTATAATAACCGAACTGAAGTATAATCAATATAATAAAGACAGCAATACAAGTGGATTTATCGTATGATTCTGTAGTATCGGGCACATTCCAAATAATTATTTATCATTAATATCATCTCCTGAGCATTAAAAGGGCATTAAGTTATCTTTGAAGAGAATGCCTTTCTGACAATACCAACTGTTGACACAGTCTTTAGTAGAGTGCAATGACTTCTTTCACACAACCTAGTAAATAATTTGAATATGTACAAAAAGCTCCAAATTTCATCCTCATCATCTCGTCAGAGCACGTCCTTGATGATCATCTGACATCGATGATGGCGACCTAGATGTCAATGATGTTCACCACCTTCGGAGTGCTGAAAGGAAAAGAGAAAAGGGGATGATTAAAGAGATCGTTTAACTTCATTCATAAAAAAAATCACTCTTCCAGCTAATGCTGTACCGGTAATCATAATTGCAAACCTTTAGGTCAGACAGGAATCGCCAGATGTTTTGAAGCTAATTGGTCAACTAATTGCTAAGATAAGATGACTGAATATCATCATAGTCATAAGTGCACCTGGGTATGCTTAACTTAACACTGTAAGGAAGGAAAATAATCACTTTTCTTGCTCATTATGAAGCTTGTGATGATGCTTTGGAAATAAATTTTTCAGGGTTTCCTTTTAACATATTATTTTGACAGCATGTAGAGCCCCAAAGCTCAGATTTTTGCAAGCCTCCACAAAGTTACTCAAACCCTTTTAACCCCTTGAATACTGAGAAATTTTTACAAAGCCGAATGAATCATGGATGTCAAGCATGGTTGCAACAAATTGTTTTCATTTAAAGGTGAAACAAAAACATATTTATATATCAATGTCTAATAATTTGATTTATATAAAGTTTTCATATATTTAATGCAATAATTAATGAAATAAACAATCAACATGAGGGATGTTCTCTATTTTGTCAGCCCGTATATATGCGGGCTTAGTACACAACGGGTTAATCTCTTCATGGAAGAAACTGAAACCTTAATAGTGCATCTTAAATTTGTTCTCGTAACCACTTTATTATTTATTTTATTCTGATGAATCTTCAAAAAAATACTTCATTACTAGTACATCTTTGTCTATAATACATTTGCTTCACGGACCTGAGCGCTACATAAGAAGCCACCATTATTATTATTATTATTCTTAGATTTTGGTGTACCAACACCATCTCTTTTACAGAAAATTACTCCATGACAAGAGGTTTTATTCGTTTCGTGGCGCAGTTATTTTTATTATACAGTTCAACATCGCTTAGAACTGCTAGTTGGATAAAACATTCTTGTTTCGACTAAGGAAATATTTACACCATTGAACTCATAAACGTGCATTGTTTGTATATTACCGATACTCATTTTATATAAATAATATTGACCCCTTTCTTACCAGAGGGTTCTCGGGATATTTAGCATCCTTTTCAACGACAAGAAACCCAGGTGTTGCCTGCAAAAACAATGATATAATAGTGTTCATTTCATCTCATCGACAATGAAAATAATATTCAAAAGTTAATGTTTTGCAGGGCCTCCTGGACGACAGTATTGCAATAACTGAAGAAGTTACCCTTTTGAAACAAAACTTAATCAAATCAAATCGAACTACAAACCCAATTAATCATTTTTACAAATTAATGAGAGCTCTAAACTACCTTATGGTGGCCGGTGGTATGTCACCCTGAAAAGTCAAACAACCATTATTGGAAAGCTTAATATTTTAGCTTCATACTGATTTCATCGGGGACAAATGATTGGATTTATTCAAATACTGATGTTTTAAAATTGGATTACTTTTTCATTTAAGTGCCATGAAATCTGCACCATACAATGTAGTAGGGTACAGATAAAAAATATTGGGTCACAAATGACAAAGTATTGAACAGACAAAATGAAGTATGAATCCTGGGAGAAACAATTCTTTAATAGACTGAAGAAGAACTGGCTGGGACACATTCTAAGTGGGAACAATATGCTCAGAAATATGCTGAAACGGAAGATGACAGGAAAAGAGGAAGAGGTAGATCAAAGACTGAGAAAGTATTTGAACCAAAAGACGTGGAAATATATAAAGTAATGAAGAGGAAGTCACAAGACAGAGAAGGATGAAGAAAGGACTAAAGATGGTTGCGGTACATATGTGGATATGCCCTTGGGCAGAACACAAACCAAAACCCAAGGGGAGAATCGGTATCATACGAAATAGTAAAATGAGAGGAACGATCTGGAAAAAGTTGACTTTCTATGAGGATCCTCAAATTGACAATTGAAAGGGTTTACAAGCAATGTCTTTGTAGTATTTTAGCACAAAATGTTAGAAAATATTGTGGAGAACAGGTATTGATGGTGATAAGAAATATTCAACATATTTTTGGCTTAATCCAGAGACAAGAAAACCAGGCTTCATTTTTGTTTAGTGTCCGGACACCCAACTCCCCATCCTACACATATTTTCAGATTTTCCCAATTATCTTCCAAAGTGCTTCTTAGTCCTCCCGAGCTCGCCATATGTCATGGCCAGGAGGCAACATGAAACATGAGAAATAAAGGGGAATATATGAAGATATGTAGATCTACGTAAAAACATTTTCAAGCAATCTTGCTAATATGTAGATCCCCACAGAAAGTTCAAGACTTTTCAAAGTTCCACATTATACTCGCTTATTTCAAACCTCTTTTGATCAAACTGATCCACTCATTCTGTACTTCCCTATAACATTGATCTCTCCTTGGGTTATGGTTCAGAAGAAGTATACTCACTGCGCAATGATATTTGATTACGTAGTGTGTCACCCAGACTGGTAGAACAAACCACCTCAAGTACCATCCACCTTTCCATGCGATGGGTCTTAACCTATGACCCTACATATGCAGAAAAGATAGGACAAAATTCATTAATTAGGATAAACTGCAGATTGAGGAGTATTAAAAAAAAAAGAAAAATCTTACGACTAACAATAGGCCTACGTTAATTCAAATGTTCAATTGTTTATTCTGTCAGGACATTATAATAAGATGGGTAAAAATAATTCAATTTTGCCACTGAGGTAACACAAAAAAATATTTCCCACAGATTTAATAGTAAGTTGAATAATTCTTACCTAAAGTAACAATAATTTAGTCTTATAAAATACACTCACCGTATCCATTGAAGTATTTTCCTTCAGGTATTACAAAATTTGATAGGTAGATCTAACGTTAGGCTCAACTAAAATTAAATGTAACATTTGGCCCACATACAGCTGCAAACCAACTTCAGTCAGTACTAAAAAATGGCTGTCTGTCGCCCTCTTGGTTGCTGAGGAAACTTCTTAATAATAACTAGCGAAACCAGCTTTAAACCTACCTCAAAATAAATTAAGATAATCTATAGTCTCATTGCAATATAATTCTTCCATTAGATATTTTTAATTTTTGTTAAGTAGAAGTTTTAGACCCTTTTTGGGATAGTCACCTTGACTTGGCTTGAGCTGCTCAAGACACTTTCCTGCATTGACATTCCATTGGAAGAAAACTGCTGCACTGCTGCAGTATGTGCAATGTCAATTATGAATTGACCTAGCCCCGGGACGCTTTCACAAAGTTGCAGCGTCCTGAAGGAAACCCCTCAAAATTTTTCAAGTTCGATTTGGAATGGTTAAAAATACCACTAAGAATGGGTAAAATATAGCAAAAATATAATTTAGGCCTATGTAATGTCACTTACCTAAACAGACTAGATGCAAATAAGATATTCCTAAAAATTGTGGGCACTTGAAGAAATCTTATATTTTTCAGTTAATTTCAGAGTCTCATCTTACCTCCGTGAAAATACTAGCGTGTAGAGCATATAGCTGCTGCCGATGTCGCGCATGCGTGTTGCAAACTAATCACCGCCAATGTGACTCATTTAACTACACTGAATCAGCAATTCTGACAACATTTTTTTGCTTTATGATCATCATGAAAAACGAGGATAGTCATCCGGCAAGTATTGTAAGTATATAACTTATAAATGAAATAGTTTTGTCAATTTTTTATTCCATAATTTTGACATTCTAACTTAGCCTGGAAAAGCGAAAGCACCTCATGTTTTCATGGGAATAACTCGCAGCCCGTACACTTCGTGTACCGGCTGCTGCAGTAAGAATTGACCATGGCAGCATAAGTCTAAGTGCAATTGGCCTACCTATAGCAGGATACATTATCACTACAACATTGTAGACCTAGAGTCTATGCACTGCATATTGTGACCTCTAACTTACCTCTAACAAGTTAGATACGGTATCTAGAGTCTAACAAGTTAGATCTACTTTCTAGCGCCGTAAAAAAAAACTTCATTGATTATTGAATTTCGTCTTCAAGACAATTGAAACAACATCATGTTATTCCAACAAGAATATTTGGGGGATCAAATACCAAAACTCCAAGTCATGAATTGAAAAATAAAGTTCTGCCAGCTAGGGCCAGAAAACATGAGAAAGGGGCCACTTACACTTATAAATGCATGGTCAATTCATAATTGACCTTGCACTGGGAAGTACCTTATTGCAGCAGTTTTCTTCCAATGGAAAGTCAATGCAGAAAAGTGTCTTGAGCACCTCTAAACCGACCAGCCCTCGTCGCGAAGCGACGGGAACTGACGAACCAGTAGACATATTTGGTGAAGTTTTGAAAATATCTATACATGACCACAAATTTCGTGGTAAAAAAAAAAAACTTATTTGAATTTATACTCACATTGAATCAAATCTTTGAAGTTTTTCCTTGAATTGATGACATCTGCGAATGTTTCACATGAAGTAATCAACTAATAATGAAGAAAAATACAGGAAAATTGAGTCCATCAACGTATATTTCTCTGTGCGTGCGTTGTCTTCGCAACAGAGTTAAATACGTCTTCGCACAGTAAAATGACGTCACAGAAAATGGCAGCGATGGCACCAACACTATGAGAAGAGACAAGGCCAACGGAAAATTCATTTTGGTAAGTCAAGAAGCTCTTATATACTTCAGTTTTTCAACGGCCGTATGTTGAAATATCATACATGCCGTTGAATTACATTTAAACATTAGATTTATCATATTAACCAGTATAATCACCTGATCGCTCATCATCGCTGATTATTTCGCTGTAAATGGAGGTGGTGGAAGACTGGAAGTACAGCCTTGTCGCCTTCGGCAACGGGGCTGTGTATAGTTAGAGCACCTCCAGGAGTCCAGCTAAGTCAAGGTGGCATATCAAAAAAGGGTCTAAAAATTATCCTAAACAAAATTAAAAATTTCTAATAGAAGAATTATATTGCAATGGGACTAGATCTAACGTTAGACTCTCTAGATTATCTTAATTTATTTTGAGATAGGTTTAAAGCTGGTTTCGCTAATTATTATTGAGAAGTTTCCTCAGCAACCAAGAGGGCGACAGACAGCCATTTTTCAGTACTGACTGATGTTGGTTTGCAGCTGTATGTGGAATATATTAAAGGGGCAAACTCACAGTTAACTTGTCAATATGACGAAATGGACTTTTGAGTCGCTCGATGAACGCATTTGGTTCCTTGTACATTGGTCTCGGTTCACTTGGATGAAGCTCTTGATCCCTCAGCCAATTTCTCCTACGTTGCCTCTCTTCTCCTACCCATTTTTCGAGAACATAATCACCTTTCGCCCACTCGGGAAGAGCAGGTTTTGCACCTGCAGCAGGCCGTCTGTCCGGACGTGAAAACGAGTGTATGGGATTCGCCATCTTTCCTCCAACAAACTGAAGTTAATACGGTATATAGCCACAAGATGGCGCTGTTCATATTTTCCAGCGATCATGCTATAATAAAAACCTTTTTGTAATCTAAAAAAAAAGAAAGAAAGGAAATAAAGCGATAAGAAAGAGGGAGAAAGAAATTTAAAGGGAGAGCAAGAGCAAAGGAGAGAGGAAGAGGAAGAAGAAGAAGAAGAAGAAGAAGAAGAAGAAGAAGAAGAAGAAGAAGAAGAAGAAGAAGAAGAAGAAGAAGAAGAAGAAGAAGAAGGAGAAGAAGAAGAAGAAGGAGAAGAGAGATAGATAGAGAGATAGAGAGAGAGAGAGAGAGAGAGAGAGAGAGAGAGAGAGAGAGAGAGAAAGAATAAGAAGAAAAGAGAGATAACAGAAAAGGGAAAATTTGACAGAGAGAGAGAGAGAGAGAGAGAAACGATTAGCAAATATGGAGAGTATGGATTACAAGACTATTATATAAACATAATAAACCGGGACAGACTATGGAGATCTATATATAACTTGCTCCTCCCTAAGATTAGGAAGAATTATGACTAATGGCTATGATCAGGAAATGTATGGTTTCGGCATGCCAAGTAAATTGGTCAATTGTCAAATAATATATGGCACCATTGGGGCAGTGAAACAGTTTATTTATAATTATAGTCTGCGCATGAATGTATAACAGACAATCTTCAGAAGACTGCAAAACTCACTTGCACCAAGTGGCTATGTGAAGAGTAAACAAAATTGAAAAGTTATAAGGGGAGATCCAACCCTCAAAATGAAGGTTCAAATGTTGTTATTGTACAAACTAAGCACACCTTGTTTTTTCGAAAGAAAATATCATTGGAAACAATATTTCAGAGGTGTGGCTCTTCGAAATTTGTTGCGATCACCTCTTAAATCTAAGGGGCCGTCCAAAAAAGTTGCCCCTTTTATAAAAATAGTAATTGGAAGATGAAATTTATAGGTACTTTCATATCGCCACGAATTTCAGATAATATAAAAGAGGATTAAATTGCCTACAAGCTAAAACCCACTTTGATGAATTTAGAAAGGGTAAAAATGAATATTCAAACAAACAGTTCATTTTTATATATTTTTCAAAAAATTGAATGTAATCAAAATTATACTTCGCATTTGTCAAAACTGCGTAAAGAATTTTCAGTTGTAACTATTTAGAAAATTGTTCCAATATGTGCACGACATCTTTTGAGAAATTCAGGTTCGTATATCATTTAACAAAAAGTTATAGCATCCTAAAAGTCGTGAACTTGATTTCACCCGAGAACGACAATCTGCTAATATCAAAAGCTCCGTACACGAACGTGTATTACTCTATGGAAAAGGTATGGTGTTCTTATAAATAATGCGTTTCACATTTTAAACCCTAAGGCAACCAGTTTCAACAGTAAAATCTGACATTTCATGATTTGTTAATACATGCAAAGGTGGTCAAACATACAAGTGAGTGCAGAGTGAATTTGAGAAACATTCCATTCCCTTTTCCAAAATGAGTGTTATGTTTATAATAGTTTGACAGATATTCCAGAATTGTTTCTGTTTTTGTTTTTTCTTTTACATGGGGTTCGCCGCCACCCTAACAGAGCCTAAATGATTGGTTGGTTATGAGATAGAAGGATAGCGGGTGCAGCTCGTTGTTCCGATGGTTCATATGTCCGAAGGTTCGATTGTTCACAAGGTTGCGTTTGTCCGAAACCAGAATAGGGTTCGTTGTTCCAAATGTTTATTTGACCGAAGGTTCGTTCGTCCGAAAGGGAAATAGTTTCGTTTTTCGAAGGTTCAATAGTCCGAAGGTTCACTCGTCTGAAAATGAAATAGGATGAATTGGTCCTAAAATAACAACATGGGTCATTCGTCTCGAAAAGGAAAGAGGCAGTTCATTCGTGCTAAAAACAAAATTATACATCCATTTCATTTTGGACAAAATATGAACCCTTTTTCAGCTTCGGACGAAAGTACCTTCGGAAAATGAACGCGTATTTTATTTTTGGGATGAATGAACCCTTTGGAATACTGAACCCGATTTCATTTTCTGATATACGAATTCCCTTTTCTATTTTTTTTTGAGAATGAACCTTCGTAATAATGCATCAAACGTTCGGGCAAACGAACCTTATTTTCATTTTCGGGCAATCAACATCCAAGTACGTGTTCAGAGAGACGAACTGTAACAACGAGCGTAACCGCAAGGGATGGGATGCTCCTGGGCATGGGCCTAATTACGCATTAATTTCTTTTTTATTAGTCAGTAGGGGCATGATCTTTTCATCCAACCCCCCCCCCTCACTAACAAAAAAAAGTGCGCGTCGCCGCTCTACGCCAGTGCTCCAGGAGGTAGGGGTATGCTACGGTTAAGATAGAAGAAGCATTTACCTCTTTGATAATAGTTTTAACAAAGTTGTTTGCTCTGATGAGGGACGCTGTTCCTTTTCAAGATAGGTGGTAAAACATCAGGCAGAAAACTTGTTTTTTTCTGCATTAATCGTGCTAGATAGATACACATAATTACATTGAAGGTTTGTATAAATTGCATTTATTTCATCTACTTTTTGTAGGACTGAGCATGTATAGCGAATAATTTAGGGCCTGAAAATTTTTAATATCATAGTCAAAATAGATAAATACTAGAGCATAAAATTTAAATATACTGCTCTCTGTATGCGCGTAGGCCAAACTACTAAAATAAATTGGAAGAGGCTAGAGCTCGATAGGGGATTATTCATACATCGAGACACACTCAGAAGTTGCAAGGAGTGTATGGGTGGAGTCGACGACTGGTGTAGAGAGTAAGGTCAGGTATTCTCAGCGAGATACTGAGCAGTGCAGCATTGTGCTGCTCGCTGCTCCTTGACGCACGTGTAGTGGAGGATCGTTGACTAGAATGGTGATAATTACATATGGACCGATCACAGAGCACACGATTATCGAGGAACGAGCGTGAATATGGCTTGTAGGAGCGGATATCTGTGATGCAGTGCTTCACGCTGGATCACCTGTCAGCCGTTGGTGGCTTTAGATGTGATGTAATCCTGATAAGTTGGTCGAACGAGGTCGCAGCGCACTAAGAAAGGTTACGGCTTCTCACAGGTATGTGAGGGGCGATGAGACAGTTGTGCAATGATAATCAGACTGTACGTCTATGTAGTGGCATTATACTGAGATTCATAGACGGTGTTCTTAAAGTGGGCAGATCGGTCCGATATGCCGCGTAAAGATCCCAGCTATGTGTAGAGAAATATAGCTGATATTACGATGGTTTATATCGATGTCTAAGATAAGAAGTGTTGTTGGTATCATTTGTTAAATAGTTCTGATTTTTGATAGTTGTAACAGATATTGGGCAATGTGTGCAGACAGAGGTCAGACAGGTCTAAAAGAAATGGGTCACGTGTTGTGAGACTTCACAGAACAGCATAGAGTTTTGAAAGTTCAATATTCATTTTGAAATTCTAGTGAGTTTTAAAATGATGAAATGTTCTTATTGGCTAAGTGCAGACATGGATTAATGGACCTGCTGCTGTTAACGCAAGAAAATACTCACTGGAAGGTAAGGAGATTCTTGAGATTTTCTTTTTTTATCTATCACGATTTTATTATCAGTGAAATGGTCGGAGTCACGTGTGTGACAATTATTAGTGGGAGTCACGTGTGTGACGCTAAATGGTGCAATCATTGTAAGAAAATGAATGATATTTACTGTTATTTATGCAATAAATGTACATTTGAGCAAGTTACTATAATCGCGCTGTGGTAAGCAAAATTTTTTTTATAAAACGCTTCACCTCAGTTGCGCAAAGAATTCAATTGGGGGAATGGTGTTGTTATATTTTTTTTGTGGTAAGCCCCTTTTGTTCCAGACTGGGGAGGGGGCGGGGTAAAGGGAGGGGGGACGCATGATGCCGAGTAACCCTATAAGATTCGGTGGGCGACTGTTTGAATCGGCGCGAGGCGCGGCCGAAAATTTGCACGAAATGGTAGTGAGTGTGATATAACTACAAGGAAAGCGCATTGTTTGTAATTTTCCCAATAATGCAATAATAATTTCATTTTCATATTAAATAACAATTAAATTATGGGCTAATTACGGCTGTTCGCATGAAATCATATTTTTGTTCTAATGTGAGCTAAGCTAGCAGGCTTCTGGAATGCTAATTTTGTGTTTGGCATAAATCTTATAGGATCTTGCTATAACCATTGAATCTTTGGAAAAAAAATTGATATCGAACTAAATTCCTTGTGTATTTCATTGTTTTATGAATTTCTTATGTATTTCCTTGTTTTTTTTTTTTACTTTTTGTTTTGTTTGTTTGTTTGTTCTTTTTGTTGTTTTTTTTTCGCAGAAATGATTGCAAAACCATTTTGGAGCATAATAATGCTAAATTAATTAATTTCAGCCAATGAAAGTGAAAATAATCAGAATTTATGACCGCCCCCCACCCAGCGGGTCACGTGTGTGACCAATTTGTTTGCTAATTAATAATCAAATTAAAACTTGTCATGGATTCATATTTAGTGAGATGCAAGGTACATCAAATCTAGCTTTGAAGAAATAATTATGATAATACCAGAGCCATGGTTAAGACGGGGCATAAACTTTTTGTGTTTTCTGGTTACTTGTGTGTGGCATTTTGAGGGCAATTCATTTTCAGGGTTGATTATCTTAATATAATCAATTTAACAATATTATTTTTTGGGGTTAGATTAAAAGGAATAGAGGTAAATAATAATATAATGACAGTAATCCAAGTAAGGAAGTCAGCATATCCATTCCAGTCAGGGTTAAAAAAAATGATATTTTATTTACCGTTTTTCCATTTAATTATCCTTTATGTTAATTTATGCAAATGAGCATGAACAATATTGCAAAAATCACGAAAAAACATCAGTTCATGAAACTTCAGACATTGCTCTATTTGAATATGCAGCTTAAAATAAAAAAGCAAAAATTTATTTGTCCCCAAAAGGTTCACTTTTCAAAGAATGGCCTAATAGCCTAAGCTAGTCCCTTTTTTAAAGGCATGACCATAGTTGGTCACACACGTGACCCGTGGGTCACGTGTGTGACCAATTTCAAAGTTAATTAATAACTAAATTAAAAGCTATCATGGCTTCATATTTGGTGAGATGCAAGGCACATTATATCTAGCTTTGGAGAAAAAATTGTAATAAAAATGGAACCATGGTTTTCGGGGGGCGTTAACTTTTCGTATTTTTGGGTCACGTGTGTGACATTTGATGGCAGTTGATTTCTTTAGTTAATTATCTTAAAACTATCAATTCAACACTATTATTTTTCATTTAGATTTAAAGGAATGAAGTTAAAAAAGGGTATAATGACAATAATCAAAGTAAGGAGACCAGCATATACAATCAAGTCAGGGTCAAACAAATGATATTTTACGTACCATTTTTCTATTCAAAATTTTTGCATGTTAATTTATGCAAATGAGCATGAAAAATTTGTAAAATTAAGATTAAAAAATGCATTTCATGAAACTTCAGACAATGATCTATATGAATGTGCAGCTTAAAAACAAAAAGGACAAACTTTATTTTTTCCCAAAAAGGTTCACTTTTCAAAGAATCGCCCTGCACCATTGTATTTACATTTATTACAACTCAGAGTAGAAAAAAGCTTCCGCATTTCCTCTTTTATTTATTTATATATTTAGTTTAGTTTTTCCAATTTCCTTCATCTTCATACAGTTACCGGCAGCTATATGATTTTTTTTTTCCAAAGTGTATTTCTTAATATAAGCATTATTACGTTCTAATATTATTATATCCGTGCTCAGTGGGAAATTATTAGTGGCAGATCCATGATCCTATAAGGGGTAGGGGCATGGGGAGCTATTTTCAGGTTAATCATGTTACCGTACACCTCATTTTTGTGTCGGTCACATCGGCAAGGAATATCTTTTGTAGGGAGGGGTGTTGCAATGAAAAAAATGCTTGTTTAAAAATATTAAAAAAAGAAAAAATAATAAAAACAAATCATTGTAGCCGTTTCACTCCGAACTAGTGTGCAACAGCAGACCCAAATTTAATACTGAACTCCAAAACTCACCTTATTATGTGCTCTTATTAAGAGTAGCCACAGTCGATGAATTAATCTCGTATCCTACTTTAGTGTCTGCATAATGAACTAATCAAGGACCAAACCGGTCCTGCCCCCCCCCCAAAAAAAAAAAAATGTAAACAAAAAATGGCCATCTGCCTTCATTAAGGTCGCATATCAGCACCAGGGGTAGTTTTTGTCCGTCTATCGGTATTAAAGATTACTTGTTCTCATTTTTTTCCTCCATCAATTTGGCGCCCCCAAGTTAAGCCGTTAATTTGTCGCCCTTACTTTCACCCTCTTGTGTTTTTGTAGCCATAGGCTAATAATAATTTAATGTATGCATATAGTACAAGTTTCACAAAGTTAGGTTAGGTCGGTTTGGCGTCCTTTAAGGTTATCATTTTATGCCGCCTTGAGCTCGTGCCTACCCCTCCCCAGAAATACGGGCGACCTATTGTAATAGATCTTGTGATCAACAATATCTTTGATTATTATTATTATTTATTTTTTTTTAAGATTCCTTTACTTTGTGTTAATCTTATACTTATTTTGTTTTTATTTTATTCATTTATCTACTGTTCGTCATACAAGGTGGAATATTTTTTTCTTGGCTCAGCGACATTATGTTGCTCCGTTATTAATTTTTGATGTGTTGGTCATCGCTTTCTCACTTTCTGGATCCTGGGTATATCCGACGTTTCGCCTTCATCCTTCCCGGGGATATTTTCTTCAAAAGTTTTGTCACCCCCAGCAAGATGCATTTTCCGGTCATTTTTTCTCTTATTTTTGGGGTCTTTTTTTGTTCACGCGACACACAAGGCCCCTCTCGTCCTACCCCAAGGAAAATCTAGATTATTTGGATTTTAACGGCTCGACTCTTTTGTTCTAGGGGAGCGTCAAAATTTATTTTGATTTGGGGTTCTACATTTCATTTTATTCTGTTTTACATCAATGGTATATTTCTGTCATTCCCTAAATTGTATTGTAATCTCACCAAACAAAATAAATAAAATATTATCAAATAATAAACATATTTAACAGCCTTGCCATCAAGAACTAAACAAAATTTAAGGGGAAATGGTGATATTTAAGGGTAAGTGTAATTTTCCATTCGTTGTTTTCAAGCATACACGATGAAATAAAAATTACTTCACGAATTTTCACCAATCTCGTTATTTTTTTACTTCAACCCCTCCTAGACAAGAGCGTAAGCCTGTCCACGAAATATAGATTTTCTATAAATACAATATAAGAATCAGTACCCTCATTGCGTTTCCTGGGGGTTAGGACTGAGGGGGCTTGATCGGCCGGAAAACAAAAAGGGCCCAAAATGAGAAAAAATGACAAATGGATCAGCGGGGATCAATAGATGCAAGTGTTTAGGGACCGAGATCAAAGTTTTCATAGAACATTGCATCTTTTTAAAAAAAAATTCCTGAAATAATTGTACAATATTTAAATGCATCGTTAAAAACAAAAAGAATACAATCCGTAAGGTTATTATATGAATAGAAGGAAACAGCTGCACCTCAGATAATTGGATTAGTGCAGATTCTAATTGTTCAGTTTCAAGAATTTTCCCTTGATTTAATGTAAATATTATGTTTACCCTAGGAGGATTAAAGTCGATGCTAAAATCGTATGTTTATATATAGACTGACATTTGATTAAATATCATCTTCATTTAATTACAATGGAGTTAGGGTTTAATCCGAAATTGTTTTGTTAATATAAGAATCCATACCTATTCGATAGAAGTAATTCACGTCCGTGTAAGGAGCTTTCATAGATATTGACAGAATATCATTTTCGCAAAATCAAGATTTCACGACTTTAGGAATGATATATACTTTTGTCAAATAAATACGAACCTGCAGATTCACAATGTAGTGCATATATTTCCATAAAATATTTTATCTAAAGTTACGATTTATAATTTTTGTACGGCAGTTTTTAAAGTGCAAGAAGTAGAAATTAAGATTACAATTCATTTTTTTGAAAAAATGAAAACAATTAAACTTGTTTGGGACCTACAATTATCCATTTTTACTCTCTTTGAATGGCCATCAAATAGATTTCAGTCTGTAGGCATTATATTCTACTTTAATATGACGATTTTAAGCAATTTGATATAATCCATCAACATTTATCTTTAAACATTGTTTTGACATACTTAAAAAGGCTGAACTAATTTTGGACGCCCCTTGATTTAGAGGTGATCTGCAACAATTTTGCAGAGAACTCTGAGCTATTGCGCCTATATAAATTTTCTTAAGGGATAACAAGTTGTGTGTTAGTTGGTACATGAACAACATCAAAATCGTTAACTAGGCATCTTTTTCAGGTTTGGATCTCCCCTTATTATAACTTATGTGCCCACACACACACACACAAACATACAACCCACACCCTCAACAGACACAACCACACACACACACTCGTACAAACACACCCAACCTCATCCACACCAGTATACACACACACACACACACTTGCGCCGCGCTCGCCGCGCGCACACGCACACAACACACACACACACACACTCACACACACACACACACACACACTTCCACACTCACGTTTATAAGGAGTTACGTGGTCTTGGTAACAACATCAACATCAAAGTTTGTTTACTGTGTTTGTGGTGGTGTGTGAGTGTGTGTGGTGAAGGGTGTTTTGCATGTGAGTTGTTGTGCGAGTGTGTGTGCTGTGTGTGTGTGATTGGTGTATGCATGATGAGGGTGTCTGTGTACACATATTTTCTTTCAACATTTGTGCTTATCTTCATCCATCCTCCTGGCAAAATTGAGATTTTGCCATCAGTAATACATGCAAACATCAAAATGAAAAGAATACTAACAAATGCCGGGAAGACTCAGCTGAGGCATGTCATGAAACCCAAACAAGATAATTTCAAAATGATGGGACATTTTTTTTTTTACTTACTCTGTAAATTGTTTCCTTTTGTATAATTCAAAACATTTCAAAATATTAACCTCTTATAAAACTTGGGCAAAAAAGTATATCGGATCACTATTAAATCACCATCATGTTTTCAAACGCACCATCATTCATTTCAAACATACACTGGCTTTATGTTTCATCAAAGTAAAGACAATGGAAATAAAACAAAATGACATTAAAATGATATCATGTTTACGGTTCAATGTTTATTAGCTCTGTACCGAGGCAAAAATATCACATGAAAGACTGGACGGTTAACAGACAGTTCATATGTACATTGTATATAGCTTTGTAGGATGTCCTATTATACTGATCTATTGGACTTAGTGTATTTTAATTGCTTTGATCTACGATTGTACACAATTAAAGTTGAGTTATCAGAAAGTTGAAGTACTTGAAACAAATGATAATTACAACCATTCTAAACAGAAAATTCAAATGATAAAAACTTTCAAATTGTCACTTTACAGGTACATGCTATTATTTTTGTGTGTTTTTATTGACCCTGATATTCATTGAGAATTTCAATTTTTTTTTTTACAGCTATACAGGAATGAATATGACTGTTCAGCAGAGGATTTTTTTATTCAAAGCTGTGATAATTTACAACAATATATATCTACAAGAGAAAATAGATTTATTTCAGGTTATATACAAACTTTACAAGCAACACACAGACACTCTCTCTCAACTATGTTAATAAAGTTAGCTTATATCCTAACAACTATACCGTGTTTACACTGTGACTCATCTCGCGGGTTTGACACAGCAATTTTATGTCATGCAAGTGTGATCCACGAACCGAGTGCGAAACACCTTTTTTGCTCCACCAGAATCGTAGGTTTTGATCCAGGAGGCGGGTTCGAGGCAGCAATTTTTCTGTGTGCAAACAAAAAGCCGTGTCGAACTCGATGACCTCGAGGTCAGTGGTGGAATTTGGCTCTACATTAAAACACACATTAATGATGTCTCCCTACTTCTGTTCATGATCTGTAAGCCGTATTGAACTTGCCTTTTTTTGCTCTGTCTAAATGCGATCACAAGTTCACTTTTGCGGTGTTGAACCCTTCCTAAGGATTTGACACGAGAGCCAGGTCACAGAGTAAACACGGTACTACGGTACATTATAAACACATAGTAGAAATCCATATAACCAAAATTATTATCACGATTACATTCGAACTGATTACTTGGCCTTGGTTTAGAGATATGCTTCCAGATAAAAAATATAGATGTAAAATACATTGATGACGTCATACATCCCAATACTATTTAAAAAAATAGTTGCTTTTCCTTGCTCATACTACAAAATGCTGCTTTCTTTATATTTCACCAAATGTCCAAGGCTGGAGTTAGTCACATGTTACAATTGTGAATGAAATGTCCTAATTATAGCCTATCGATGAGTATTAAAGAGAATATGTAAAAACAGAGAGAGAAAATAAAATCACACATTTAACAACTTCCATAACAGTAATATCAAATGAAAATCTCTATATATTCAAGATTATGTACAAGAAAATGGTCAGTGCTCATAGGATGATTTAAAAATATATTACATTCAATCAATTGCATGAATAAAGCAGCAATATTTTCCTCATGATTACATTATATTGTCTGTAATGCAAATGCAAAAACATATCATGCTTATGAAAAGAAGCCAATACATCAATATATACATCAATCATATTTCAGGTCAACTGAAATATAAAAGACAGACGAGTATAATATCACTTACAGATATAGTAATAGAAATAATAATGGTAATAATGATAAATTGGGTTCATAAAACATTTTTCTTTTCAGAAGATGATGCAACTACTAAAGTCAATAATAAAATACAGTCTATCAATACCAAGATTAATAATATTACTGATTGCAATAACTTTAAAGCTGATATATCTGCAATTTACAAGAAATAAAAGTACATACCAGTATCAATTCATTGAAAATCCACACTTCTTAGAATGTATCATATAAATGTAACTTAAAATCTAATTGTTATACTAAATGAAATACAACTACATTTTTCACTCAGAAACAAGCTACTAGTATACCCGCTTTCTGAAGTTTACACACTATTTTAACCAAGCTTCCTGAGTTGTGTGAACTTCTAGCTACATTCAAATTTATTTCAACTTATGTTCATAGCAAAATATAATGAAACATAAAAAGAAATGTCAAAGACATATAAAATGAACAATTGGTATTGAACCAATCAAGGCATCTGCACATTTGACTTTATTCAACTTATACATGTTCACTGTGTGCATCAACATAAACACAAAGACAATAAAAAATGGATGTAAATGCACAGAAAAGAAAAAGAATGACAATACCTGATAAACAAGTTTTGCAGAAATTGCAGTATTGCAGAATCAACCCTGTGTCAAATATTTATTGTACATAAAACCTAAACCCGAAACCAAATTATCAAGACGAATATTAAATATATTTTGATAATCAACATTGCGTAAAAAATACACAAGGCAACACCCATCTTCAAAAATAATGCCCTAGAAGACGTTTTATTATTACTAATTATTGTTACACAATTTGATTTGATTTGATTTGTCTTGTTCAAATGTACATTAAATGCTCAAAATCAAACAAATCGATTGTCGTAGCAAAATAATTATATAGCATCTTGTACTAGATATCTATGTCAATCCTTGGAATAAATTATCAGCAAGGATTACTTTGCACTTTGATCAATGACTCCATTGTGAGTACTGATACGATGACGATGGGAAGATTTATGTTCAATCTTCACATACCACATCATGACATCACTACAATCCATTTCTGTTATAATGGGAGTGAATTGTGAGCCTAAGAGCCTACCACTTAGAAGTCCATCTTTAAAGCTGCTCCAGTGTGCAACGTCCAAAACCCAAAACAGTACAAAACTGAAGTTCATAAATTGCATGGCAATTGATGGAGCTCAAAAATATATGCACCAGTATGCAAAGTCTATAGTTTATTGCATAGACCATTCCAGTTACTGCAACATAGCATAGGGGGTGCGGTGATGTGTAATAAGAATATTTCATTTTGAGGAAGTCTTCAAATGGTAGGTTTTGACAGGTCTCAGTCTTTAGGTTGTGTAGGGGATGGTGATATTCAGACACCAGTTAACCTTTTAGCACTCCAACTGCCCGAGACCGCCTGTCAGCTTACTAACTGAACCGCCCAAACTGCCCGGTTTTATGCAAGCTACAGTCATGTAATATCCAAAATATGTGATCAAACATGCCCATACTTCTTGTGCATTACCCATTGAATGTGTGCTGTCCGATTATGCACAAAAAGGGTATGATTTACAAGTATTTCTCATTGAAACACCCTGATGCAAATACAACAAAATCCTTTGCGTTAGGGAGTAAGCTGACACTTTTTTCACGCAGTCTCTAAGTGCTAAAGGGTTATGGGAAGTTTGTGTTAGGAATATTTCACTACGAGGAAGGTTTCAAATGGTAGGTTTTGACTAGACTCCTTGGGGACTGGTCTCAGTCTTCGGCTACTTCATTGCTTAGTTCAGCATTCCTCTGGTTCTTTGCCCTCTCTGCTTCTACCTGTCGTGCCACATAGATGTACCTAGACTCCTTCAGACAGTTCCTGCAACGTTGAGTACGGGGGTGGTGGTAGCCAAACACCTATGGAGGGAAGCACGTATTAAAAATATATTTAGGGTTGAGGCAGGTTTTTGATGGCACCACATGACATTCTTACGATGAGACAGATGGAATAATGACTTATAATGATTTAATACCGTCTATGACATTTGTTTCTGCGACAATTGCTACGCTGTACATTTCATACATAACTCAAATGTCAAACTTCAACCCTGGACTTAACACTATACATGTACCTATTGCATACCTTACACCAAATCTTAGATGAAATGAAGTCTGAACTTTAGCATTTGTTGTTTCCCTGACTAATGTACTCCATGTGAATAATGAAATTAAACAATGTATTTTGCTTTATGGCTCTCTACTTGTATTATGTTATGATTCACTAACTCTTTTATATCATGTCTCAAACTATCAATCAATCCTTATTTTATGAATTAATATTTCTATACCAAATATATCGTTCCCGCTATATAAACAACGAAATTCCCTGAATTTTCCCTGATGGACTTTTAACATTCCAGGATAACCTTTTTAAGCTATTTCAACCTATTGTGATACTTCACAACAAACGACATTCTTATCTAATTTGATAACTTTTCCCCCTGATTTTGAGGATTTTTTTTTCAAGTTTCCTGACTGTTCCCTGATTTCCGGGATTTTCCAGTAAAGTGGGAACCCTAGAATATATAAAATACAAACATTCAGGAATCTGATAACATTCTGAAGTGCATTGAAATGCCTTACCTCTTCACAAACGTCTTGCCACTTGATGAACCAATGGTAGGCCTCTCTGTAGTCTCTCCTATCCTCATACATGATGCCAATGTTCAGATACAATCGACTGGTCAGGACGCAGTACTCACCATACGCCTGCAGACACAGGTCTAAGGCCTCCATGTACAGCTGCAACAGACAAAATAAAACTGGGTTAATCCTGTGAAACATAAAGGCAGGATTTTAGGCCTCACCAATGAGAGGGAAATATTTATCGAAGGCCATTGTCTACATGCCCATGCAGGAAAAGAAATAAACTAAGACACACTGTTGAAAACTTTTGTGCATCTTCTGAAAGATTGCTAAATGGCAAATTATGATCATCGTCTGTGACAGTGGCATATAATAACATCAGCCTTTGCCACAATATTATGAACAAGTGGATTAGTAAATTACGCGATACGCAATATATGTCCCCGCCGATAATGTAAAATTCCCATTATATCACAATCAGTGCTATCACATAAGGCAAACGGAATCGAAATCGGGTAAAAAATGGCGAAGAAGTACATGTAGCATTTTGTAGCCAATGTACAATATAAGTAAAAGTCAAGGTCAAAGGTCAAAGGGGTCAAAAGTCAAAATTCCGCGAAGAAGTTTTGTAGTCCTCACCTAGTGCTATCACATATTGCAAACGGAATCGAAATCGGATGAAAAATGGCGAAGAAGTAGCATTTTTTTAGCCAATGTACAATATAAGTAAAAGTCAAGGTCAAAGGTCAAAGGGGTCAAAAGTCAAAATTCCGCAAAAAGTTTTGTAGTCCTCACCTAGTGCTATCACATATTGCAAACGGAATCGAAATCGGATGAAAAATGGCGAAGGAGTAGCATTTTTTTTAGCCAATTAACAATATAGTAAAAAATCAAGGTCAAAGGTCAAGTCAGTCAAAATTCCATGAAGAAGTTTTGTAGTCATCACCTAGTGCTATCACATAAAGCAACGGAATCGAAATCGGATGAAAAATGCGGAAGGAGTAGCATTTTGTAGCCAATTAACATTATAGGTCAAAAATCAGGGTCAAGTCAAAGTCAAAATTCTGTGAAGAAGTTTTGTAGCTATCACCTAGTGCTATCATATAAAGCAAACGGAATCGAAATCGGATGAAAAATGGCGAAGAGTAGCATTTTGTAGCCAATTAACATTATAGGTCAAAAATCAGGGTCAAAGGTCAAAGGTCAAATTCTGTGAAGAAGTTTTGTAGCTATCACCTAGTGCTATCATATAAAGCAAACAGAATCAAAATCGGATGAAAAATGGCGAAGGAGTAGCCATTTATAGCCAATTAACATTATAGGTCAAAAATCAGGGTCAAAGGTCAAAATTCTGTGAAGAAGTTTTGTAGCTATCACCTAGTGCTATCACATAAAGTAAACAGAATCAAAATCGGATGAAAAATGGCGAAGGAGTAGCATTTTGTAGCCAATTAACATTATAGGTCAAAAATCAGGGTCAAAGGTCAAAGGTCAAAATTCTGTGAAGAAGTTTAGTAGCTATCACCTAGTGCTATCATATAAAGCAAACGGAATCGAAATCGGATGAAAAATGGCGAAGGAGTAGCAAATTGAAGATTTTGCTCACATACGGACGCACGGACGGACGGACGGACGGACACACATACACACGTACGGAGCCCGTTTCATAGTCCCCTGCTCGAACTCGCGGGGACAATAAAATTAATCTCTTATACTGCTCACGAAATCTGGAAATATTTGGGTTAAAGACAATTTTGAGTACTGCCCCTTTGTTTATACAACTCATGGTAGATTTGTTTGATGCTTTTAGATAGTAGCTCATGGCATATTTTAGGCTAAACGATGTTTATATTATTTATGAAAATCTTTCTCTTTATTCTTTTATTTTTGTAAGTGTAATCTTACGGACATTTTTATACATAACAAAAAGACAGAAATCTCTCTACTATGAATATTTAAGCAAGATTCTTATCCACCACAAAAACTTTATAGACCATTGACAGGAAAATTAGCTCCAAAATCTTTGAAATATTAGACCATGTACACGTAGGATGCGGCCGTTTACATATTGTAATGGGAACTAAAACCGATTTATTCATAGGATATGGAGATTGACAGCTAGGGTTATCTCAGGTATTGACAGGGTACCAAAACAAAAACACATGGTTGACAATGCACGGGGGTGCAGAAGTTTTACACAAAGACCCTCTATTTAACCATCCGATCCATGGGACTGTAACTTACATCCACTTGTGCTTGGCAACCTCTCTCCTCCAGGACACCCTTGGTCATCGTTGCATCAGCCAAGTGACCATCAGAACCAAGCTGAAAATAAATCAAAGACAGGATTGTTGGTTGTTAAGTTTAGAAGAAACTGTCCTTTCTGTTACATTTTCCCTTCCATTTTTAAATACAGATTGTTTTAGATCCATGTACCTCAAGTAATTGATATACAATGTACATGTAAACGAAGATGGGCCATACATTCACAGACTTGTAGTCATATGAATTTTTTAAAGTTTTAAAAGGTGGCAGTCAGAGTCAAGCTGAAAACAAACCATAAATAGCATTGTTGACCCTTTAGTTTCAGATAAGTTTTCTGTCTTAATCTTCAATTCCAATTTTCAATACATAGATATATTTTGTATTTATATTCCTGAAATGACTGATTAATATTAACATCAGCGAAAACAATCAAGCATTTGTTGACAATAAAAATTTATAAAGCTGGTGTATTTTGGGAGAAGCAAAAATAAATTTGGATTCACAGTTTGATAATATGAAAGATTGAATCCTATAACAATAATAAAGAAAATTATATTACTTGAAATCTTGTTTTAGTGTGTTTATTTCACAATATAAGTATAAAACGGGGAAAGTCGGGGACCCAACTAATTTCAGCGTTGAGTAAGGGTTCACATGGAAAACCAATGGGGATTCTCTTGTGTGCGTGATACACACAGATCTTTACACCCGTTCATGCGGGAAGCTCTGGTGAGTGCCAATCCCAGCAGACGTCTAAAACAACCGTTACATTACATTTCTTTCAAACATTTTCACTAAAATTCACCAGAAATCATGAAAGGAATATTACAAGATCTCTCACACATATCTTTTAGTGCAATGTGGACAACATGAGACTATATTTGATTGGTAATATGCCGATTCACTTTTTGTTACCAAAGCTATACACCAGGTTTAAAGTTTTTTTATCGTGATAACATGCTGTATACTGTAAATTTCATACATTGTCCTTTTCATGGCTCTTTATGAAGGAATAGATGTACAGACCTACATGTATTTCATTGAGGCATGCATAAAACATTACGTCAACTCCTCGTTTGCAAGCCTACCTGAGTTTCAGAGCTGAATTCAGGTCCTATACCCCCCTATCAAAAAACCTCGTTTGAAACTCCAAGATATTCATTTCCAAGCACTATCGACCCTGCATATGGCCAGGTAATCCCTGTTATCTAACTTTTCAACTCTACTGGCTAGCCTGAGTGTTGAGCCAGGGTTAATGATAAACAACAGCTGTGATATTACGTAAGAGTAGCTCTGCCTGTTGTCGACCCATGGGAATGAAATGATTGTATTTGATATTTTTTCAAGTTTTGAAAGGCATATTATATTTAGAAATCAAATGTTAATTCGTTTTTAATTTCGAACAAAGAAAATCGACCTCGGAATAAGGAAAGTACAAGAATAAAAAACTAATAAAAATGTATCGATACAGACATCTTGATCGTTTAATGTAAACAATATTGGCCCCCAGCTGTGACCTTGGGTGACCACTGTTTGGACCGAGGTCAAGGAACAGATGTTTTTTAGATAGATATCTTGGTTGAGGTGTTTGTCACACCAGGGTCTCCTCTCACGTCCCTGGTCACACTTGGAAAAGAGAACTAATAGAGTTGCAAGTAGGGGTATATTGTCCTCAAACGGACTGGTTCGTCATGACATGTCTCTGCTAATAACATCAAAAGGACAGGTAAATATTGTTTTGAAAAAATGAAAATTTAATTAGTTTACAGGTCTCAAAATCTAAAAGAGAGCCTCACAAAATTACAACACACAAAAAAAAATAAATAAATAAATGAAAAAAAATGATCTAATAAATATTCAACAGATTAATTTCTCTCATGTTTCTGCTTTAATCAAAATCAACTTTACTGCAGACTGAACTTCACCTTTCAACCATACTTGAATTTCCTCTTACCGTTTTGAACAAATCCATGGCCTTCTCGATGGTGACTTTAGCCTCCTCCAGGGCTTCTGATTCGCTGAGTGTGTTATCCCCTCCGCACTCCATCCATGCTTGAAGGTTGAAGGCAAGCTGGATCAGTGTACGGCCATGCTTGTACTAAACAAACAGATATAAGATATGAAAAGAAATAGCGATCGGCTCCAAGCTCCTATAATAATAGTAACATTTATATAGTGCTTCATACATATATCCACCTTGGTGTTTCTAAGCGCTTGTAGTGTTAACTAATTATTAACCGGCTTAGCTGGGCTACCCAGAAAGGTGCTCACAGCATTCAAGGAATTGCTTCCTACCGGTACCCATTCACCTCACTTGACATCTTGCCAAAGGCTGCTAGTGTCCTATGTCAGCGCAATACGTGCATTTATGGACCAGGGCCCTGTGCCAGCAGAATTTATGTAGGGCCTATTGTGAAATAGATTTATGTCATGATAGGGTATGTATGTCATGATTTTATGTAGTTTTGATTTTGTATTTCATACTGTAATTTGATTATATTTGTGTATGAATTTTGCATGTTTTCAATGAATGGAAATAAATATAATACAATACATGGTTTACGACTTAAAAGGGAATCTAGTGCAGTGGGAAGGCGTGGGAAAGATGAAGAAAAAAACTATTGTGAGCTTTCCTGTTATTTTCATACTATTTGGGAAGAGTATCATAATAAAAAGCTCCACAATAAATGACCCAAAATAAACCAAAACAAATCTCATTCGATCTGATATTTGTTATGCGAATGATGATGCATTGCATACTATGTACATGTATACAGAATTATATTCTTCATGAAAATGATATCTCTGTGATAAATATGAATGACATCGTATACTAATGGAAGTAGAAAATGCGATTTATCATTTAATGATAAATGCATACTACATACAAATGACCATATATAGTTGTTGATAATGATATATTAAACAATATCATTTATATAGTGATTATCATGAAAATAGTGAATATGAACTACATAGTAATTATCTGAAAAAATTAAAGGGTTTAAAGATTGCTCATATAAACTGCCGTAGTATTATTGATAAACTTGATGATATATCATTCTTGTTGATAAAGTTTGACTTTGATATAATATATAACCGAAACATGGCTTAACAACTTTATAAGTGATGATATTGCTCCAATAAATAAATATAATTTGATTCGGCATGATCAACAGAACAAGAGCGGTGGGGGCGTTTGTATTTATATCCATACTAATCTCTCCTCTAATGTAAAGAGAGAACTCAAATATTATCATTTGAAAGCAGTATGGATTGAACTGAATAATATAAGGCATGAAAATATTATCTCATGTTGCATATATATATATATATATATATACCGGTAGAACTCCTAATACCAAACCTGATTGTTTTTATTACCTGTCCAAGACCCTTGAATGTATTTTACATGAAAATAAGAAAACAATGCTTTTTGGTGAAATCAATCTTATTGCTGACCTTGAAAAGCTATTCATGCTTTCCCAATTAATTGATAAACCTATGAGGCTTAGTTTGACATCATCGAAATGCATCGACTTGCCACTTATTAATATACTGAAATATGTAAAATGATTCTGATTATTTCTTTAACGTTCGTTAATTCTTAAGTTTTCATATGAATTTATTGTTATATTTCTATATTTATATTGTTATTTATTTTGTATCTAATTTTATTGTATTCTCATTGTATTTCATCATTTTGTATGTCAAGGGTTGCTTGTTTACAAGTTTTAACTTTTGTTAGCAATCCTGGTATTTATGCACTATTGTTTATATCAATTTTTGTATCTTGATTTTATCTTATACCAAATAAATGTTAATCTGAATCTGAATCTTAATCGATCATATATATATATATTATATATATATACATATATGTCAAATAGGCCTAGGGATCTACATTCAATAACCGACGTCGCCCTAAAAAGTGATCATTATTTAATTTATACTTGTTTAAATGTTGATATACAAACCTATTTGATGAATATTTATTTCTAACTGATCTATCAAAAAACGAAGTAATAATTTGTTTGAGAATGATTATGAAAGTTTTGATATGAATTCAAGATAGAATAAATGGAAATCTGCCTTTCTCGGTTTATGTCAAAAACATGCCTTTCAAAGGTTACAAGAATCAAAGATCGCTATTCTCCATGGATGACTGCAGAGATTATTCGGCTAATGTACAAAAGAGATTTTTTAAAAAGAAAGTATGAACAGAACAAAACGTAGAAATATATTGAATAGTATTATAAGTCTTATAAGAATGAGTAAACAAAAATATTTTTAAAAAAAAGTTTCTATAACGGGTCAAATAAAAATAATAACTAACTAGTAATAACTATCATCAGATATCCTTCTCTGAATTTAGATACAGAGAGCTCAAACAACATAATATAAATAATCATTACCTTGTGAACCTCTCCTTCCAGTGTCTCCCTGATAGCAATAGATTTGCGAGCAAAGTTGATAGCAGGTCGAAGCTCTTTCAACTGAGCGGGATCCACGTACTCGTACAGCTTCAGTTTCTGAAATTATAATTAAATTATATTATAGATCGTGCCTTTCAAAAGACAGAAAATGTTCAAGAAGCTGGGAATGACATGCAGAATTTGATTAACATAATTTGAAAAAGAAGGCACTGCATACTTGAATAACAAATTAAAAGTTTGAAATTAACACGAAAACACTGTTTGATGGTAGGGGGAGGGGGGGGGGTCCCCTAGTGTATGTTCACAACAATACACTGTGCTATAGCATTTGTGTGCCGTACATGCTTGCATGAAACCATAGTCTGTCTCAAACATGTTTTGATATTAAAGCTATGTCCACCATGCTGATGCCCTTATCTTGACAAATAAATGTAGTTGAGGGGGCTGCTCGTTGTTCCAAAGGTCTATTTTTCCTAAAGATTGTAAGTTCGATCACACTAATTTCCTTTACGCGAAGGATTATTGTACCAAAAATGAAATAAGCTTTAATTATCCATACCTTTTATACATCTACATGCATGATGCAATAGTTCATTCTACCAAAAATTAGTAAGGTTACTGTTGATCCAAAAGTCAATAGGGTACGTTCATCAGAACACAAAATAGTGTTATGGTTTATTTTATTTCTGGATGAACAAACACTACTTAATTTTCGAAACAGCAAACCTTGTTTCAATTTTAGATTAAAGGGAAAGTTCACCCTGGGTTTAAATTGGTTTTAAAAAATGCAGAAAAATAAAAGAAAAATATGAGTGAAAGTTTGGAGAAATCGATCAAAAAATAAAGAAGTTATGAATATTAAAATTTTGATTTTGTGACGTCACATGTGAGCAGTTCTCCTATGTGTTATATACCGTAGTGCAAATTCCATAAAGTGTCATTTTTTCAGAAGAAAATTAATTATTTCACCTGTGCGGTCGATACATCATTAAAAACATATGTTAATATACATGCCTCTATCAAATTGAACCATTCCTTTATCAAGAACCATGAAAAAAGACAAAATTATAGAACTTACATACACAACACATGGGAGAGCTGCTTGCACGTGACGTAACAGAATCAAAACTTTAAATATTCATAACTTCGCTATTTTTTGGTCGATTTTCTTCAAACTTGCATTCGTATTTTTCTTTTATTTTTCTGCCTTTTTTAAAAACCAACAAAATTCCAGGGTGAACTTTCCCTTTAATGAATGCTATTTTTGAAGAATCAAACTAACAAGCTGTACTCGTGACTACAACAAAAACTTACTTCATCATAGACAATGCAGGCTAGATGGTAGAGCTCCACCATACGCTCAGGCCTGGCTCCTAACTCAGATAACTCTATCTCCATAGCCTTCTCTAGCAGAGCATAGGCTTCCAGGTGCTTTCCTGACTGGTTTCTGTGGTGTAACGTTAAGAAAATCAGTATTATTAGCATTGGTAAATTGGCAATGCAGTTACTGTATTCTCAAGCTAGTCACTAAACATTCACAGACTCCACAAAAAAAAAAAAATCGCTTTCTACAGGTGATACATGTACATTACCTTAAATCAAAGCAGAACACGTTTCATTGACATTTTAAAAGTATTGTAGGGGGCCCCTGCACTGCTTCAAGTGGTTCTAGGTTATCTACCCCTGGACAATTACTACCCAGACCACAAGCCCCTATGATAAATCTACCCCTTAACTCTAAACCCAACCCAATTTCTGAGGGGTAGTTGTCCTAGAGGTATTTGTTTGTGATCTTGATCTTTATTGTAGTACACGGCAACAGAGACTGGTGTCCATGAAGCCATGGGGTGCAGATGTTTACTTAATTTTGAGGGCATTTTGAGGTTTTCTCAAGGGGTAATTTATTCTAATCAGTAATTGTTCTCGGGTAGTAATAGTTTTCGGGTAGTAATTGTTCTCGGGTAATTGTCCAGGGGTAGTTGTCCAGGGGTAGTTGTCCTGATACGGTTTCAAGTTTTACTTGGTAAATGCACATGACCTGAATGACACTGAAAGAGTTAACAGTAAGAGCTCACATAACTCGAGCAACCTTCTCGTATCTCCTGGCAATGTCCTCCTTGGACTCGTGTTCATCAGCAAACTTCTGCATGGATGCTGTGTACAACTCATACATCTTGTCCTGCCAGTCTGCACCAAAACCCTTCATAACAAATTCAAAGGATCATGATAAGCCAGTGAGTACGAATGGTGATAATGATAATAGTGACAATGATGATAGTAAATGATGATGATAATAATGGCGATGATGACGATGGCAGTTACTATGGCATGCTGATGCTGCTTATGACGATGTTGTTGATGCTGGTGAAGGTGATGATATTGGTCCTGGATATGATTGCAATGATGGTGGTTCAAATAAGGGTGATGATGATGGTGGTGGTGAACAAGTTGATGTTTATAATGATGATGATGATGATGATGATGATGATGATGATGATGATGATGATGATGGTGATGATGATGATGATGATGATGATGATGATGATGATGGTGATGATAGTGATGATGATGATGATGATAGTGATGATTGTGGTGATGATAATGCTAATGATGATGATGATGATGATGATGATGATGTTGATTATGATGATGATGATGATGATGACGATGATGATGATGAATGATGATGATCATCATCATAGTGAAAATGGTGCAGATAATGATGGCAATTAATGCTGAAATTAAATTGATGGTGATTTTGTGGTGATGGAGACTTCAGTGGTATGGGGATAATTACGATGATTTAATTTTTTGGATATTAATGCGATGATGAAAGATGTTGATAATGGTGATGATGATGATGAAAATGATAAAGAACTGAATGATTGTAAATAGTGAGATAACCAGAATAACAGTAGCTTCACACTGAAACAGTAATGAAGCTTTTATGTGATTACCATAAAGTTTTAGCCAACATCTAGCTGTTACTTGGAAGAATATAAATACCCAGGGTAGTGTATTGGGAAAAGTGAACATAACATAACATAACATACATATGTATAGCGCAACTTTTATATGGATATATTCAGCTACAAATTAGTTTCAAGGTATTTAGGAAGGATTTTATTGTAGAAAGTTCCACTGAAAAGGATTGCTCTTCAAATGCCTTCATAATGATAATATGACCAAAAAAACTGATATGTTCGGGTCCCGAACATGTGAGCACATGTACATGTAGTCCCATACTTGCATTTTTGTGTCCAGTGCATGTTGCTCTTAACATAATTTGGTAAATTTCTTACCACTTCCTTGATTCCAAATCCTCACATCAATAAATGATTCTTAGATACATTGTTATCAACCTTTCCCATCACTTTTAGACAGTTTCTTCCACAATTCAATCGTATGACTACAACACTAGATTAGCTTTAAAGGGAAACCCTACCTCTCTCCAGTATTTGAGGAGTACTGTGCTGTAGTCTTCATTGTAGAGGTTATCAAAGACCTGCCAGTCAGTCAAGAATGTCTGGAGTCTATCTACATCCTGAATGGCTAGGAGGTGGATGGGTAGTTCCTACAATCACAACGACAAGATTATATTTTGATTTCTACTTCTTGACATTAACCCTTTAGCACCTAAACCGCCCGAGACCGCCCCTCAGCTTACTCACTAAACCACCCAAACCGTCCCTGTTTTATGCATGCTATAGTCGTGATAATATCAAAGATATGTGTTTAAATATGACCATATTTGTTGTGTATTACCCACCGGATGTGTGCTGTCTGATTCTGCACAAAAAAAGTATGTTTCACAATTATTTTTTATTGAAAGACCCTGATGCAAACACAGCAAAACCTTTTCCTTCAGGGAGTAAGCTGACACTTTTTACGCAGTCTCTAGGTGCTAAAGGGTTAAGGTGCCCGAAATGAAACAAAAGCACACTTTTAACCATCTACCAACTACATTATTTTTTAATGATAAAAAAATTAAAACCGCTTTCTTACAAAGTGCTTTATACCAGTTATGACCAACAAGCTTTCACTATATTATAACTCCGGTCATTGATTTCATTTACAATTCCCTATTTACAGTGCAATATCTCCACTACCTGAGGAGCATTCCACACATGCTATGCAATGTGAAGAATGTGGATAAAATGCCCTTCAAAATTCTTTTTTCTTTTTTCTTAAAAGAGGCAAAGAGAAAGAATGAAGTAGGTGATGTATTTTATTTATTCAATCTCACCTCAACTTTTCTCTCGACAGATTTGACGTCTGTGAAGAAGTTTGATAGTCTCTTATGCCACCATGATCGGTCGTACACTCGCTTGGCTGCAGTGTTGTCAAAGTACCTGGAGAAATCAAGCAAGTCAATATAGTTTTCTTAGATGTAGATTTATAATAAATATGAAGTTATTGTAGTGTTGGTAAAAGTCAAAGGGGTAAGCAATATATATTTCATGGATTGCTTCCCATTTCTGAAAATGCTTATGAGGGTAGAATAAAACCCCATAAAATCTCCCTTTTAAAGATTTGAAAGGCCAGATACATTGTAAACTATAGGTTTTGTCCTAAAAGCACTTAGAAGGATATTTGTAGACCACTTGCTCAGCAATGTGGGGTGGAATTCTGGGGAGTGTCATATCTCGGTATTTTATCTTTTCTCAGAGATAAGACAAAATCGGTATTCTGGGAGCTGTCTAATGTTTTTGTCATAAATAACTGTCATAACTTCTTGGGGCACACAAGAAATACGCTGTTTAATTAAATTTACAAAGTTTTAGTACCACGATACACAATGTACAATTGCCCCTTTATTGTAAGCAAACAACAATATTATTTAGATTATATTGTTTCATTAGTTTATCAGGGGTGATATTCACTCTTGAAAAAAAAAAAAAGACATACTAGGGAGCAAAGCGACCGAGGGGAAGAGGGTGTGGGAGGGGGGTGTCCCTATTTCTCTATTTATTATTTTCATCTTTTTTTTTTTTTTGGGGGGGGGGGGTGCTAACACTCGGGAACATACTTCTTCCTGACTGCCTTGCTGAGAGCCCGATGATAGAAATCCAGCCTGCCTTCACCGCTGTCTCCAAACGGTCGGATAAACGGCTTGAGAGCTCGGTATACCACCGCCCATTTAGCTGCCGGCAGGGGAGATGCGTCTTTGCTGCTCTTTTCCTTCTCACCACGATCTGCATGCACAAAGTCATAAGTAGAGGATGAGAATATTGGGTAACACTGTAAATTTTTGTATTTTTTTTTAGTATAAGTCAAACATTTAGATTTATTTCTCCAATCCCATAGTATAGTGATAAGTGCAGTGTTGAATTTAGTCATTTGATTAGTGTATAGAATTTACAGTTGATCGCAACTGTTGGCAGAGCAATAGATCAGTTCACAAATTTTATGCTTACTTTACAAAGGTAATAATGTAGTGCCTGAGACTTTCCTGACATAGCAATGACTTATGTCCACTTGTAGATTCCAAATATTCTAGTTCATTCTTTAACAACAGGATATTTGAATACCTCATTAAAATATCCCAGGAAAGAAACTTATTGAACCAGTCTATTGTCATGGAATTGCCTGTTAAAATTGTATAACGAACAATATCAGACCTTTGCTATTATCCTCATCCTTGTCTGCTGGCATGAGATTATCTTCGTCTCCGAGGATCAGGAGAAGCTCTGTCTCCAGGAGACCTGTAGCAGAGCATTCCAGGAGACATAGGGTAGCTACCAGGATCATGCCTCCATTCTCCTCTTCAAACCGGGTAAACACCTGCTCCAGTAATCTGCAATAAGAGTAAAAAATAAAGTTCATTAATGACGGTGATAACATGATATCTACATGTATGTGTATTTTCAATAATTTTATTGAATCATGAAATTGGATTTTATCTATATGATTGATTCAATAATTGAAAATTACTATATTAGAATTAATTAGATCATTATTAAGTGCATTGAGAATTCATATGCTCTATATAAGCATAAGATATTATTATTATCATAACACTTAATCCGATAATTACTATAAAAATAGAAATTATAATAATTATAAATGGTAAAGAAGATATTTGTATGTGCACTTCAGAAATCCTGAAATTTCTATCCAAATAAAATCATTTTCATTATAATTATTATAGAAAAAAAATCAGAAACAAATTAAAGCAATAGCAGTAGAGGTCAATTACAATGTATATGCTATTTTAATGCTCACTTGAGAAAATTTACAACCAAATTGAAATACCACCTAAATATTGAAAAATACAAATGCTCAGATGTTTTGTGTATAAAGCCAATTATTTCAATCGGTTGACTGCGACTCCGTCCTTTATAAACAAACATTTGAGAGAATCTTAAATTTCTGCCTTTTAAAATACTTACTCTAGCAGCCCATCTGCAAGACTATTGATCTTGTCCGTCACCTTGGCAAAGAGACCGAAGACACGAAGCTCTTCACAAGCTACGGAGAGCCATAGAGGATTCTGTGATGAATCCTTGGATAGGAGACTAGCCATCTGGTCCTCTCCGAGCTTCTTGTTATACTTGCCCAACATCTCTGTAACAATTTGCTGTAATATATAAAATGAGGGGTAAATGTATATTGAATCATTTTACCCAAGGGTATTCTTTTACCATAAAATCACCAACCTCACTTTTACAATACTCTCTAAAAACTGATATAAACCAATGCCAGATGCCACTTGCACGGTGTACATTGCATGAAGAAAATAAAGGGTGTTAAATAAAGATTTGCAATCAATTCCAAACTGCAAAGAACAATTCGTTGGATATAAAGGATATAGGATAGGATATGTTTCTTGACTTCAAGTCATAACTTCATCGTAGTCACTCCCCCCCCCCCCCCCCTGCAAAAAATAAGAGAAGAAAAAAGCCCAATAAAACATTACATTTTGCCAATTTTATGAGTGGTTCCTGCATTTCCAGGATATTCTGCTGCTGAACTTCTTCAGTAATTCCAGTAGCCCCTCCGTATATATTTTCTGTAAAGTTTTTCTTCTTTATAACAAACTTTACCTTTTTAAATCAATTGAACAAACCTGTCTGGCTGACATATCAAGAGGTGTGACTATGATCTCTTGAGGTTTGATGGCCCTTTCATGAAGTTCCTTGTGAGGCGGGGTGTCTCCAATCATAGCCAGAATAACTCGAACCTGAGGGGCTAGCTTCCTTGGTAACCAGCTCAGAACAGAGGTAGATTTATCATCATCAAACTAGAGAAAGAAAAGAAGAGAAAATGATTAATTAATCTTCAACCACTCCTTGTGAGGCGGGGTGTCTCCTATCATAGCCAAAATGACCTGCACCTGAGGGGCTAGCTTCCTTGGTAACCAGCTCAGGACATCATTATCAAACTACAGATAGAAAAGAAGACAAAATGTGGCAATATGATTAAATGGACAACAGAATAGACAAAGTTATCTAATTTTTAGTCTTCATTATTATTATCACCTTTGTCATTCGCATCATCATGATCATCATCTTCATCATCCTCATCATCATCTTCATCATCATCATTATCACCACAATCATCATCATCATTTTCATCATTCTAATCATAATATTTATACTCATATTCATCATCATCATCCTCCTCATCTTCATCATCATCTTCATCATCATCATTTTCATCATTCTAATCATAATCTTTACACTCATATTCATCATCATCATCATCATCATCATCATCATTATCATCACTATCATCATCATCAATATCATCATCATCATCATCACCACCACAACCACCACCACCACCATCATCATCATCATCATCATCATCATCACCACCACCATCATCATCATCATCATCATCATCATCATCATCATCATCATCATCATCATCATCATCATCATCATCACCACCACCACCATCATCATCATCATCATCATCATTATCATCACTATCATCATCATCATCATCATGATGATCATCACCAGCACCACCACCATCATCATCATCATCATCATCATCATCATCATCATCATCATCATCATCATCATCATCATCATCATCATCATCACTATCATCATCATTATTTCATCATTCTAATCATCCTCTTCAATCCTCCACATATTTATCATCATCAGCAGCAGCAGCAGCACGACCACCACCACGACCATCACCACCACCACCATCAACACCACCACTACAACCACTAAACTTATTATTATAACCTGATTGAGACCATCAATTATAACAATGACTGGCTGTGTCTTGGGGTTGGAGAACACTCCAGAAGCCAGCACCACCGCTACCACCACCACCAACACCATTATTATTACCTGATTGAGAGCTTTAATGATGACAATGACTGGCTGTGTCTTTGGGTTGGACAATACTCCACACATGCCAGCACTACCACTAACACCACAACCAACACCACCACCTCCACCATTACCACCACCATCACCACCACCATCACCACCACCACCAATATTACCTGATTGAGAGCATCAATGATGACAATGACTGGCTGTGTCTTGGGGTTGGACAAAACGCCACACGCCAGCTGACAGCAAGCTTCCAAGTTCTTGGGCATTGTTGCTTCCTACAAACAGTAATAGTAAAATACATGGTGTTTAGGATGGGATGAATTTTGTTATCTTAATTACTAGAATACCTAATGTTGTAAATGGTGGACATGAAAGACGACTACATGTAGCACAACTGTCATGTAAAGCTCACAAGAGTTCTCTGTTTAAATAGTGCACAAGTGAGCTGAATCGTTGCAATGAGCTGTGAGGTTGATAAAGCTTTCACAAATTTTTAATAACTGCCATAAATCTGAATCTGAATTTCACAGATCTCAACCCCTCATAAACTTTGTGAAAATTTCATTAAAAAAAATTCTGGTTTTATATCATTGCCAAGCAAATGTAGACCCCCCCCCCCAAACATAGGCCCAGAAACAGTCATTTCACTTCCCCCCTCTTATAACATGCCCCAAATAAGTCTTGGTGATCTCGGTCTCTACTTTAATACATGTACTCACATTGAAGGCTTTGAGTTCCTTTAGGAGTCGTTTGAGACAAAGTTCCAGGTCAGTGGATCCAGGGATAGCTCCTACAAAGTGGTAGAAGACATGCCAACCGGTTTCCCCTCCACTGCAAGGAATAGATGTATAATGGCCAATGTAATTATAATGATGATATAAGGCATTCATAATAATAATCATTTTTTGTTCTGACAAAAAAGTAAGAAAAATATCACACCACAATTTAAATCTGAGGTATTGCCAATGTCCGAGTGATGATCCGCTGTCCATTTAATACGTAAAAAGTCAATTAATAAGTAGGGAAAAGGAGTAGAGGAAGAAGAAGAGTACAGATTTTGGACAGCTTGAAAAAATGGCTTGAAGAGAGAGGAGTAGAAGAAAAAGGGACACAAATAATAAAGAAACCTGGAAACAGAGAGTAGCGGAACAACATGATCGCCAAAGTCTACAACTATGGTACCTGAATAGAATAGAATTTATATATATGTATATATAAGCAAATATGATGTTAACTGAAATGCACATACCCAGGAATGCGTTTATTGAAGGCCATAGTCTGCGCTACATCAGCAGTCCTAGCCATGATGGATGATTTCCCAGAGCCTGCCCCTCCACTCATCACAAGGGCTCTGTTGTCGTTCATCTCAGTCACGTAGGTCTGGATCTGTTCCAGGATCTCGTTCCTACCAAGAACGGAGCCTCCTCGGCTCTTCAGGAATGACTGTAACGAAAGAGAGTATTAATGTTAAAAATATACAAGAAAATGAGGTAATAATAAAGCAATATTTACTGGCCTGGCAATATGACATATATTGCCCAAACTAGATTTATATCGCCTGAGTCAAAGATAAGGGTAATATTAATTTAGTGAGGGCGATATATGTCATATCGTCCCCAGGCCAGTCAATATTGCTATTATTAACCAAATCAGACATCTAGAGCTAATGCTGAATATTGAAATTAAAACTTACCAATTGTTAAGATTGCAGTCTTGACAAGTTAAGATACCACTGTAATCTGATTGAAAATTGATATCCGGCCAATTGAAAGTTCTAACTCCAATCAAAAAGTTAAGGAGGTAAATTTCTTCAACGATAAGGAATGCAAATTGAAAATATGCCAACACAACGGTAAATTTTAATACCCAGATGTTAGCTCTGCCTTATTGCCCGCTACATTTCGACACATTTTCTCATTGTCTTTCCTGAGCGGGCAATAATTTGGTTGCGTTGAAAAACAATTGGAAACTTATTGACCGACCATTTGATCACAGTCATAAGCAGGCAATAATGTATTAAAGTGGCCCTGCTCAGATGTATGATAAGGTTAACAATATCATTTCACATTAATCTAATGATATAATTTAATAAAATCTAATTCTATTGTGAAAGTAATTTTCAGAAGAAGTTTCATTCATTCATTCATTTATTTATTTATTGGGGGGGGGGGGGGGGGTATATTTAAAACTTACTTCATGTGCTTCTTTGGTTTGTTGATATGGATCCAAGTTAGTCGCCAGAAGGGGGTACTGCTCTTCTATTCTCTTCTGGAAGAAGTCATACACCTACATGTACAAGCAAAAGAATAGAGGCAAAATTGGTAATTATATATTGTATATCAATTTACAATAAATATGTAAACAAAGGCAATAGGCATTATTTGATTCCACACAAATGTGCATGCTCTCTACTTATTTTGCTGTATTCCACTTAAAAAGAATGCCAAAATGTATTTTAATAAGTGGAAGTGTGGCAACATTGCTGCATTAAGTTTTTATAACATAGTGTTTACTGTAACAAAGTTCAACTGTTCAACTCCATTAAATCTAAAAAGACTGGGGGGGAGGGGAGGGGGGGGGGGACTGATTCAGCCTCCCCCCAAGTCTTGTTGTATGAATGTGCAAAAATAGCCGATTCTTTTTAGGATTAAATGCTAAATAACCCATTCTCTGATGGTACACATTTCAGATGAATGTTATATTAATCATGGAATCTACAATTCCATAACAATTTATTAATCCCATGAATCTTGTCAACTATTAATCTATTTGCAATGTATATTATGATAAATGAAACCAGATTATTTACTTACGATTTTGGCAAAGTTATCTTGCAATCCGTTCAGCTCCACCTTACCGTCATCATCCACCCCGGCGTAGTCGACGTCGTACCAATTTACTCGTGATCCCTAGTGCAGTGTAAAAAATATAATCAATATGTCCCAGTGAGATATTTGGTAACTTGCCAATTGGTCTACACCTACTTTGACTAAATCCCCATTTGGTCTTATCCCACATCATTGAATTCCATTTCATACACAACCAGTTCGTCTAATCGCCATTCGGTCTTATTGCCACTTCACCTATTTACCAATTTGCCTAATTCCCATGTCATCTAATGTCCATTTTGTCTACTAGTATTTGAAATTGGTCTAACACCACTTGGTCAATTTATCTAACAAACTGGTAATAGACTGGTTAGACCAAAAGGTAATTAGATGAATTGGTAATTTGCCCCAGTGTTTTTTGGACCAAGTGAGATTTAGACCAAGTATTATTAGACCAAGGGCATATCAGACCAAATTGTTAGTAGACCAAATGGCCATGAGGTATTGGACAATCAGAGAATTGAATCAACTGCTGGTAGACCAAGTGGATATAAACCAATTATTACCTGTATGAGGCATTTTGGAGACAAGATATAGCGCATATTTGGTCTGCCTAATTGATCCGGTCAACAAAAAATACGTCACAATGGATAAGTTGTACCACAATGGGCCGTAATATCCATACTCCCCTCCTCCGTGATTCCCTATTGGGTTTGTGTACAAAATTGCCGGTCCGTAATATCCATATTTTGTCTGGTCGGGGGTCCTACGCTTAATTGCAAGTAGATGATGCGCGTTAACAAAGAGTAAGACAATGGATACGCACAGAAGCATTATTGCATCACAATGGTTCAACTCAGAATGCTGAAGAAACAAAGAAAAGAAAGAAAAAAAAAAAATCCCACGACAAATGCCCAGTTTAAATCAAGTAAACTTATTTTATTCTCTTAAAAATAGGGCTAATTGAGGTTAACAGGTAATAATAATAATATTGACTGGCTTTACCTTCGGGAGATACCTCCTATATTTCCCTCACAAGACCCATATTGCCCTCGTCTTCGACTCGAGGCAATATGAGACTTCTTTGGGAAATATCTGCGGTATCTCCCTCAAGGCCAGTCAATATTATATAAATATTCATTGTTATTGCAGTTAACATAACATCAAATAACTTTAATATAATATTGGGTACCTTATAGGAGGGCTGTATGTAATTTCTCGTTATACAGTCAAACCTCTGCCCAAAAAACTGTATAAAAAATGAGGAAAAATAAGGGAAATCTATTTTGTAATCCCTTAGACCGATACCTTTAAACTGAACTCACCAGTCTGTTCTTGAGCATTTGTTTGAGAATCTCCATTTTGTGAGGAGCAATTGGATTGGGGTCAACAAACTCATCCCTGAACTCCGATGGCAGGGACTGCAAAAACTTGGTATCTCGGATCATGAAGAGAGCTGCAGGGTAAAATAGAGTAGTCATGAATAGTTTTATAGCTGTGTGTATAAATTATCCAGGTTCAAGGTACACAGGTTGTCTAAAGCCCAAAGTGCTCAGTCATCCATGGCTGAACATGTATGGTTTGAATACCTTGACACAATATAAGTTACTCTTTAACCTGAAAAATTTAATTAGAGTCAAATGAATTATAAATTTTTAAAGTGGGATGTGCAAATCTAGTTATACTTTTCTCTTGGATACACTGTAAATAAAATGGTGTACTGACATTTAATCCCAAGGCTTTATTTTGTCTATTAGAGTTGTAGCTAGAGTTTTCAGTTACACTTTACAGTAGAGCAATTGTCATCAGGACATACAATGGTGACAGTTGCTCCAAGCTCTATTTCATCTAAGGTAGGGTAAGGGTTACAATTGCAAAAGGGTTTAAAGTCAGGTTTAGGATAGGGTATGGTGTTGTCCAGAATTGAAGATTGCCGCTCGATTATAGTGTATGGAATTCACTTAAGAGTAATTAATTTTCGCTGGAGCAAATGTAGAGCCTAATGGAAAATAACAATATTTCAAACCTAAGAACTTACAATTTGGGTTGTCAATCCTGTATGCTCCATGTAGTATCTCCATCTCTGTTACTGATAGACCATGCACCCAGCGGTATTCCTTGGAGAGAGCCTCTGGGATATCATCAGGGGTGGGTATCCAGCCACAACGTTCACTGTAAAGAAGACAGAGGCAAAGAGGTAAAGGCATTTAGTCCACATTTCTTCACTGCACCCAGGTGTTAACTCTCTCACTCCCAGGGAATTTAACACAAAAAAACTTTTAAAAAGAGGACTCAAACGATACCCCTGGTGTATGTTTGTATTCATTCTGAAAACACTAGTTCTTACCAAAAGTTAATTACATGAACTGGTTGTAAACAAAATGGAATTAGGCCATGTGGGATGAGACCACACAGGAATTGGTCAAGGTGAATGTGAGTTTAGACCATTCAATTAACCTAACAATTGCATGATATAGAGAGGGCGCTGTTCAGCAGTTAGCACCAATTTTGTATCTCTCTTACTTTGGACACCTTTTACTTGGATTTTTAAAAATATTTTGATTGGATTTTCAATCTTGGACCATATACTCATACACTTTGGACTTCATGGATTACTAACTACTGCATTTGTGAAAGATTTTGAGGTTTTCATCTCCTTTTTTCATTGACTTCAAATCTTGTCTTGTGTATGGGCAAGTGAGAAGCTATGATAGTTGATACAGGTTGCATGTACTAGAACTTGTACTACCTCTACAAGCCACAGCCTTTTGATATCCAACCATCAATGAACTTTTAGCACTATATTTTGTTATGATTAAATCTGTTGTTTTGTCATGATTACTTTATAATGTATTGTTTCATTTTTGTTGCCTGGAAATCAAATAAATCAAATAAATAAAAATAAAATAAATCTGGAAAAATAACCTGTAACCATTGTAACAATAGTGGAATAACATCTAGAATTGCTTTAACCCGTTGTATACTAACCCCACATATTTGCGGGCTGAAGAAACATAGAACAATCCCCTTCTCGACCGTTTATTTCACTCATAATTGCATAAACATATTAAGACCTTATATAATTTGAATTATCTGACATTGATCTATTTAAAGCTATCATTGTTTCATCTGTAAATGATAAGAATATCTTGCAAGCATGCTTGACAATCAAGATTCATTCGACTTTATGAAAAGTTCTCAGTATACAATGGGTTAACATGTACAGGTATTTAATTTAATAATGTTAATGGTACCTTGTGAGATTGAGGAAGAAGGGCATGATGTTATCTTGATAACATCTGTCTATCTCTCCAAGGCACGTCCTCAGTGTGTCCTCTGACGTTGTATCTTTTGGAACACCCTGTAGTGTAAAAAAAGCTTTATTTCTTAGATACTGTAAAAATGACATGTATCTTTATGTATTACATACACTCTATGTGTGGCTTTTATTTTCTTACATGTTTATTCAGATCTAATGCCCAATATGTAGGCCTCGTGGAGGATAGTGAAAATCGAATGTCAACAATTTTCAAGGGTAAGAGATCTATAGAACAATACTTCAGGGGTGGTTCACTAGGACATGAAGTTGATTTGATAATTTAAGTTAAAAAAATAGAAAGGAAAAGAATAATAATAACCAAAGAATCAAATAAGGCATGAAAAGGGAATGAAAATTTGAATCAATTTTGATACCTATGCCTTGGGCAATTATGCAATGGGTGTGTGTAGGATTTAGACAGGCTGCACATGTAGGGGAAGGCGGGGTAAGTTGAGCCAAATTTTGGTTTTCGCATGCTGAGACTGAAATGAATGATTATTTCTAAAAAATGAGTATCGTGCATGTTAGTTTGGTTATTGGACAATATTTTGAACCTATTTCCCACTTTCAATCCCCTCAAAAAAAAAATTTCATGACCTTTTGAAAAAGAGATGTCAAATGGCTCAACTTACCCCATAGGCGGGGTAAGTTGAGCCACCATCTGGGGTAAGTTCATCCCATCGGTCCCAGTATCTCATTTGCATACAATTTGTACATGTAGAAAATATGATGTCGAGATTGTAAACTGAATTCAGAACTCATCATAGATATTACCTGTCTCACAACAACAAAAATCAATTACATATCAACTATATTCCCCAAATTACCATTAGTATAGTATTAAATCATTGTTTTATTATTATTGTAGATTTCTGTATATTATTTCTTGTTGCAAACCATGGCTCAACTTACCCCGTTCGGTCCGGCTCAACTTACCCCAGACTGACTGATAACAATAGGCCTACATAAATTTACAAATCTGCTCAATCAATTGAGAAACAGCTATGATGAGATTAAAGATCAATATGTGAACTACAAATTTTAATCTAGTATTTCCAATATAGGTATCATGCATGAAGGATAAAATGGCACGTTACATTGTTCACACGATTTCACTTTTATAGCTGAAAATTACTCTTTTCTCTCTAAACAAATTGGCATGTGCTTCTAGCTTCAAAACAAAATGGTGGGGTGAGAGGTATTACAAATGATAATCAATAGATAGCACTATTTCAAAATCTGGCTCCAGCATAATTGATTTATGGGGGGGTGGCTCAACTTACCCCGTGGCTCAACTTACCCCGGTCTCCCCTACTATGCAAGGGCATCCATCTCCCCTCATTTCAAAATTTAATTGTCAATAAGTCCAATAAACTAGACTACTATGTGGGTTATTTTGAAATATGTAGCTCTCTCACGGCTACAAGAGAAATGGATATAGCTCAACAATCAGTCCCATGGGTTCAAGAGCACGGCATATACATGTAGAATCGGTATGTCTATGAGTATTGTATATGGGCTGAACCTCTGTTTCCTAGCCTCTTACATGTATCTGTTTTATTTCATTATTTTTTTCTCTCTCTTGTTTAAAAAGCATAAGTCCCTACCCCTTCCACTCCCCCACAACCCAGCCTACCTAAGACGGGCAATTATACATTTGTAGATAATGTATCAGACCTGACTTACATGTTGAACTCCACCATAAGGGAGCCTTAACCCTATTCTGACTGGGGGGGGGGTCAATTTGACCCCCCCCCTGTACAAAATCTGTGACTGCCGTGCAACCGCTGCAAATCGCGACACAGCGCTCTATGACTTTTTTCTTTCAAGTGTCCCACAACTTTTGACACGCAAGTTTTAAAAAAATCGGACACTCCGTTGTCGCGTTACGCAACATTATGTAATCGCATGTTAGGCCAAAATTGAACGAACATCGTCATTTTGCATGCGTTTGTGTATAAAATGCTGCTTTTTCTAAATTGCTTTATAACACTGATAATTGTGCCTTCTGAGCCTTTTGATTGATTAAATTTGTTTTTATATTGATCAAGAAACATTTCTCAAGCATAACAAATTACAAAAACAAAGAAATACATAAGAAATAAAACAATAGAATACATAAGAAATTCACAGAACAATAGAATACAAAATAACTAATTTGAAATTTCTGAATTTGTCAATTCAATACTGTTGACTTTGCTACTCAGCAACTTTTAGAAAAAATTTGAGCTTCATAACTATGTTTATTAATAAAATATTAAAGATTTCAATAAAAAAGCATCTAATTTGCATACATGTACATGAGTACCGTGTATGCATAAATTAGCATAAATTAAATATGTGAATTTTTTTTTCAAAAAAAAATATATCAGCGATACCCTCTACATGTGCAGCGGCGCTCGGACCCTCCGCGGCCGAGATCTCGGGGGGGGGGGGGGGGTCAAATTGACCCCCCCAAGTCAAAATCTCCTCTTGAAAAGCCCAGTCAGAATAGGGTTAACTCTTTATGTGCCATGAACGCAGAATTGCACGTACGTAGGGGTGCCGTGAGCGCAATTTTGCACAATAGTACACGAGTCAATTAGACATTCACATTGCTGCTCGTAGTGGGCAGCAATTATTCGTGCTCAGTATTGTTTGCATTGTATACAACTCACACTTTCAGATAAACTGCTTTTCGTCATAGTGTTACATTTGAAATAACAGCGTATTTAGCGTTTTTCGGTGGATTTTTTTTTTTTTTATTTTTTTTTTTTTTTGGCCCTTGTCATACCGGTAAGTCCTCATAATTATAGTCTACTTGTATTACAGTAAACTGTACTTGTATACATACACTGTGGAAAGAATAAAAACCAGTAAAGTTCTTCATTTCAAAGGCTGATTTATGGCAGCAAAAGAAAAAGACGTATCCCTCTGATGTTCCCTTTCACTTCCCGCTAATCCGGATATCGACCAGGGTAGTTTCAATGGGGAGATCACCCCATTAGGTGACCAGGGAGGAAGATTTCTATGGGGGAGATTAGCCCATTGTCAAGAGTGGCCTGCAGGGCTGGGGGAATTCAATGGGAGGGATTACCCCATTGTCCAGAGTGGCTGAGAGGTACACTTTGATCTTTCTTTTCCTTTGAACTTTTTTTTCTTCAATAAACTATAACCCTAGTATTTTATTGTTAGTATGAGAGTATGATATACCAAAAGAAAGCTTAAAAACCTTGCTAATGCATTTGGTTTGAAAGTATGTCTTCATTGGTAAATAAGACATTTTGGAGAAACAAAAAGTTGTCATAAATGTAAAAACATCATATATATGTATGATTAATTAACAATGATAATAAATAATGCACGAGTGTGGCATCATCAAAACGGAAATTTTATACTCTATACACTTGCTACACATATTTTTTGTTAGGTTCAAGCAGTAAAAGTTATAGCAAGTTGATTTAGCAGACTCTGTAAAGTTTGGACTTAAATGCGTTGTCCCTGAATTAATGCGCACAGGCCGGTTTTTTAAGTGGGCGCAAAAGAGTTAATCATGAATTGAGCATCATCCATGCATAAGGCCCAATCAATACCGTCACTTCTATTAACTCTTTTTGTTGATGCCGTTGCTAGAGACACATTCCTACGATTGTGGTGATGTGCATTACCGGTCGTACACTGTATGAGGCTGAGCTAACTCCATTCTTCCCCAAACCATACATACAATGAAGCATTCGCAGTAGACCCCTACTGCTGCAGATTGCCTCATTTAAATAAGTTTACATATGTATCTTCATTTCTAAACTCTGAGCAGATCTTTTATGTCTTACATGCACATGTAGTCCCACATAATAATAATAATAATAATAATAATAAGCATTTTATAATGCGCTGTCTATCTAGTAAACTATTCAGAGGCCGCAGTTAATGGACATCTGGCATAGGCAAGAGTGTCGCGATGAGTGACAATGGTGAATAAAAAAAAATGTTAATTTGATACAATATAATATCACGTTTTAATCAATTAATCTATCAACAGTAGGCATAATACATGAAGATCTGTTCCTTATATTCAATGTAGATACAAGTACATGTAAATATAAACAAGTTCTTCTGTATTTGGCCTTTATTCAACATACACAAAAAAAGAGGAGAAATAATGACTTACCCATCTTAAATCACAGTCCACCAAATGAATGCGCCTCTTTTCACACAAGTTCTCAAGTCAGGGAACACCTAAGAATTAAAAAATATTAATTTTTAACAGAAAGGCATTCATGGTAACAAGGCTTGCTAGACCAGCAATTGTAAGGGGACGTGGATAATTCATTTTTTGAGGGATATTTTTAGAAAAGAATTGGACATTTTTCTTCTTTTTTCTTCATTTTTAGAATTGGAATAATTACATCCTAAAATTGGGGGGGGGGGGAGGGAAACAATGGCTAATTTTTTTTGGGGGGGGGATGGATTGAGATCCTTAATAAGAATTTTTTGCTTTTGTTGCTTTTAGGAGGGGGGGGCTGATTGAAAACAAAAAAGGGAGGGGGGGGATACCGGTAATCAATGTTTTATACTTGTAACAAACTCCAATACTGAAATTTTCCTTGTGTGGGTTCTTTGTCAATGGCCTTTGAAATGAAAAACAAATA
>CALNVZ010001721.1:4986423-5012114 GCA_940671915.1 Paracentrotus lividus
GTAATGGCAATAGCCTCTATATGTGATGAAAATCATATGCCATAGTACCAGTATTGAACGTGATATCTGTATGGAGGGATGCTGGGAGGAAACCGGGAGGGGTGAGTGCAGCGATGTGGACTGACAGGATGCATGCGCCAGGAGAGGAGTTAGGATGGGGTGGATGGGGGTCATTCAGACGAGAGCCCCTTCACTACCAGCTTATTTCCCAATGACGCCTTCGTCAAGTAAGATTCACGACAGTGTGTCTTTTCCCCTTTCCCATCGTTGATGGTATGCTTGTCCACTGCATTACAGATCATCAATCAGACATATTGATGAACTATATTATTTACAGTCAGGTGATGTGAGCATGTCTACTGTCAATCAAGTTTACAATGTTGTTTTTGTGGTAAAAATCTAGATGAATGAACTCCTGTAGATCGGAATAAACGATGGTAAGAAAACACAGTACACGAAAAACAAAATCAAAAACAAATCCCAGATGGATGAAATCTCTGAATATATTCAATTGAAATTCAAGTTCCAGCAACACTGGGATATGTACATGCACAACGAGGAGGAGCCTACAGCAAATAGATACAACATGTAATGCATTCAATTAGACAAGATGATATCACTACGTCGATGGACGTTGATGATGATCAAAATTCAGGCTTGTTCCGATTTATTTTATGTTATTCTGATTTGGCGGAGATGTCATTCATGTTTGAGGGCTTGTTTACCGAGGGGGAGGTGCTCAACTGGGCTGCCATGCACTGATTCAAGTTTAGAAGCTTGTACTGTTTTACATCCTTCCATGGTGCAATATAGCTCCATTGGTGACTGAAAAAAGAGAGGTACTTGTACTCAATAGATATGAAGTTAGCTCGTCTGGAGGACTTTATGTGCTATCTTGCGGGGCATTGTTTGCAGAATTTGTATTTCTTGAGTCTGATGTAATGGACTGTACTCTTTTTCTGAACTTGGTTTGGTAGTAGGGATTTATATTCCTAATTTTACAACTCTGTCTGATAGGCTGTGACATGCAATTGTGTATCCAGATTGCTTTGCAATTCTATATTCACACTGCATCTGTTGCTGGGTAGATGTAAATGATAATACTGACATACTTGGGAAATGAATTGGTTAAAGTTGGTATGGTAGTTATGGATGGAAGGAGATTTTGTTGCTGTTTTAGTTTTACGCGTGTTATTCAATTGAATAATTACGAGGACACAGGAGAGAGCATTCTATCCAACTTACATTAACCACATTTATTGTAAGAATGCAAACCGAGGTGTTTTGAGGGATACTCATAAGGTCTGAGATAGTATATTATGAAATTAATTATCAATGTTTTTTTGTTGTATTTATTTTTTTTTATTTCACAATACTTGATTAGGTGCTTCTAGGTTCCCTTTTTCCTCCCTCTTTCTTTTTCAATCATTCACTACATTCGATCCTTTTTCCTTGATGTTGTTTTCTGTAATATTTTTTAATTCTCTCACTTCTCTGTATTTTTTCCTGTAATAATTATCTTTTTTTTTTATATTGGCCTATTTATTCTGTTCCAACTTTACCTGCATTCCTATTATCTTGATGTTACATATCCTCTATTCTTCTTCTGTTTTTGCGCCCATTCCTGTATTTATATTTCTTTTCTGGTATCCCTGAACCTTATCTCTCTTCCTATCTATTTTTTCTCTCCTTATTATCTACCTCTCTCTCTCTTTCTCCATTGTCTCACTGAGGGAGTCCAAAGGTGGGATAGGATTTGTTGAAATACAGGCCCGTAAATTGCTACTCACTGTATATATAGCAACAATACCATGACTACCTCCATGCATACAACCAACCAGGCTTATTTGTTTATGGAGTTTGTGCTGGGTAGCCTCCTTTCTCTTTCTCTTCTTTTGTTTTTGTGGGTACCCTCATCGAATGGCCATCATGCATCCATTTTCTTCCTCCTAGCTATGGCTTGGTTTACATCCACTTGGTCTAACGCAGACCTTTGCCATGCTCTTTTATTGTCTATATCCCTGGGTCTAAATACATTTGGTTTACAACATTTGTCTAATTTTTGATTGGCCTCATACATAATTGGTCTAATTACTTTGGTTAATTGCAATTCGACTAATGGGCCAATTTGTCTATTTTTTAGATGGTATTTGGTTTATTATCTGTTTATAACAGATTGATGGAAGGTGTTTAGACAGTGGGTTATAAGATAAATGGGTAATGGACAAATTGGATAAAGCATATATATAATAGGTGAAGTGCATTAGACATGGATTAGAGAGAATTGGTTGTAACAATGTTTGACGTGTGGCATGGACTGACAGGTAGTGTTAAAGGGAAGTTCACCTGGATTTTATTGGTCTTTAAAATGCAGAAATGAAGAAATATGAGTTGAAGGTTTGGTGAAATCGACCAAAATAGATGAGTTATGAATATTCAAAGTTTTGATTCTGTGACGTCACATCGAGCGATCTCTATGTGTTATGTAGTGTAAATTCCAGTAAATGTCTTTTTTTTCAGAAGAAAAAATAATTATGTCACCTGTGCGTCGAATACACAAACATTATGCATATACATGACTATACTCAAAATTGACCGATCCTCATCAGAACATGACAAAAGACAAATTTATGGGAATTTATACAACACAATGGAGAGCTGGCTCGCACGTGACGTCACAAATCAAATTTAATATTCTACTTCGTATCTTTTGGGGATTTTCTTCAAACTTTCACTATATTTTTCTTTCTTTTTCTTAATTTTTTAAGAACAATAAAATTCAGGGTGAACTTCTTTAAGTGGGTTAGACAAGTGGTAATTTACAAAGTTTATACACTGCTCTCCAAATCTAATCATGGTGATTATACCAATGTTTACTAACCTGCCCTCACCACTCTACATCATGGATGTGTTACCATGTATACTAACCCTGCCTTCACACTCTACATATGTATGTTATACCATGTTACTACTGCTCTCACAACTCTACATCATGGGTATTTCCAATGTATACTAACCTGCTCTCACAACTCTACATCATGTGTATTATTACCAATTTACTAACCATGCCTCTCAACTCTATTGGTGATGTTATCCATGTATACTAACCCTGCTCTTCACAAATCTACATCATGTGATTATATATACATGTTACTAACCTGCCTCACAAATCTTACATCATGGTGATGTTTACAATGTTCTAACTGCCTCTCACACTCTACTCATGGTTATGTTACATGTATATTTAAAGTAGCTTGTGATTTATCTAGCATCGGTGGGATTGGTCAAACGCGTCCGTGTGCATGCTGATTTTCGATGCAATGCACACCGTGCATTTTGCTGGCGCAAAAAAAGTGATAACACATAATCGGGGTCTTTTCGTGTTTGTTTACTTTCTTGGATGGCGAATCTGATGTAACTGAGCTACTACCAAATTCCAAGGGATAATCCCTGGAATTTTTGGTAAGTTAATCAAGAATCTAATAGAGCAATGTCGCATTTTATAAAGCGTTAACACACTTCCCTGTATTGTGCGATTAACGTAAATGCAGTGATCGCTCGATTGCTTCGATGGGCACAGCTGCACTCGCCTGCGGCTCGTTGCAGCGCACCCCTATCCAAAGCTATTCTCGCGGTGCACGGCATTCCCGCTAACGCACGCTGCGGGTGTGTTAATGCTTCTACCTGCTCTCACAATTACATCGTTGATGTTATTACCATGTATACTACCCTGCCTCCACACTCTACATATGGTTGATGTTACCAATGTTAAACTGCCTCTCACAATTACACGGTGATGTTATACCAATGTATACTAAACCCTGCCTCTTCACCTCTAACTCATGGTGATGTTATACCTGTTATAACCTGCCTCTCACATCTACATCATGGTTGATGTTTACATGTATACTAACAGTTTTTTGAAGTAAAGTTGCAAAATGACCCATGGTGAGCTTGTGAGAGATACAGTGCACTTATAATATCTGTCATATAGTAAACTTCGAAAGAAGGACATGTCAATAATATTTATTATTTTAATTATTGAATAACAGGGTTATTTATAAAGGGAAGAAATTAAGGGAATTGAGGACTGTTGATCATTTTAGACTTTATAAATTAAGTTGAGAACTTTTTCATTGAAATTGAATAAAGAGGTGGTTTATAGGATAAGAGTTGCTTTCTGATATATGGTTTAGATTAAGGGTACTAAACTGTCTGTAATTTCTGGTTTAAGTTAGGTTTGAGATATTCTATTGAAATTTATTGATTAAGAGTTGATTTATTTATAAGGGAATTCTTAATTCTAAGTTGTGAACTTTCATCTTTGTTGTTTTCATTTTTGGTAAATATATTTAGATTCTGATCAGATGGTGAGAATTGAGGTAACTCGCCATATGTTCAATATTGTCCATGTTTACTCTTGACAGGGATTCAGTTAAGGCAGATAGAGAAAAATGTATTTGTAGTGTTATGGTGTAATATGGAATGACTGAAGGTTATATGAATTATGTTTTTGAAAGTGAACAGGAATACAGGGGAAATGGTACATGTAAGATGAAACGAGAAAAAAATAAGCCACTTTTTAAGGAAAAGTGGTAATAACTTCTGTTTTTTGGGTAATATATGTATACATGTACAGTATATTTGAAGATTGTTAAAGATTATTATCATCATGAGTGAGTAAGTATGCATCTTAGAGTGAGGAGGAGAGAGCAGAGAGAACAGACAGGACGGGGGAGAGTAGAGGAATAGAAAAGGGATTAAAGATAAAGAGATGATTGAAGATTAAGTCGAAAAATATATAAATTGGATGAGGATCAATATGGAGGTATTCATTAGGGAGAGAAAGAGGGCGGTAGATTGCAGGTGTGGAGATAGTGGTAGTTGATAGATGGCACCATATGTGAGATTCTATCCTTTTGCTAGGTACCATGAGGATGACTTCTCTCTCCTTAATGACATCAGCTGTCTTCAATATCTCTCTACCCAAGTAGTCTGGTATCCCACACCATCCCATGGTCCCTTCTGCTCCTCTCTCTCTTTCTTTTTCACTTTCTTCATTGCGTGTCAGCCCGCGAGCGGTGCTTAGCACGTCTGGTTGCCTTGATGAAGTCTTTCTCCTTGCACGCTTGGGAGGGCCTCACACTTGACAATTTAGATCCTCCTTCACCTATCTCCCGAATCATTATCCATGGTAACGCTACCATTGATGATGATGAGATGATGATGTCTGAGTCGATTGGGATACTTGCTTTGATGAGGGGCTTATTAAATTCGTCCTCAATATCTTGTGATATTGAGATGGGTAAGGGCATTGTAAGAGCAGATGTGCATCTGTCGAGTAATCGTGCGGGGTCGATTAAGGAGACAATTGCACCTATCTATTCATCTTCACCACCAGATGCTGATTTCCCACTGCTAATGTACATTACCTATCCACAGGACCTGTATATTTGTGATGCTTACCACTTAAATGCTCTGTTTATGCCTAAGCATGAAACTCTTATCCAATTGATGATAAATATCATTTTTGGTGATACAATAGTAAACTGCAGTATCAGATGATCTGTTGGGATTTTTTTCTTTTTATGTCAACTTCAATCGAGAAATTGCCAAAAGTAAAAGCATTGTTCTTACAATTATGATTTCATTGGATGTTAATTGGTGAAGGCTCACATTTCTCTAAGTTATATATTTTACCACTGTGGATTATAATTTTTTTCTTAAAGCCTTCTTTGATACGCTACCGCTATGTTTGCATATATTTTATATGAAAGCAGAATATGAAATTGGTCTGAAGTTAGTCTTTTTTGGATGAGCATCAGTACTTGAGATAAGGGATTAATGCAATATATTCTTTCCTTTGAGTTGTCAATTGGCATTTGAATTTGACCTGTGTACAAGATGAATGGGTCACACAACACACCCAAACACACCACCCCACGAACAACACCCACACCCCCCCACCAACCACAACAGTGGCTGATCGAGGGTGATGTTTGCTCTGCTGGCTTGTTGGCACGGCGATTGAGGATGCTTGATAACACCATTTCAAGAATTAGTGGACACCAGCTTAGATTTCTGTTCAGTATTTTGAACAGTAGAATAGAATAGGTTTTTTTTGTGTATAACTCAACTTTTCATTGAATGGCTACATAAATTATTTTTTGCAAGAAAATGTGATTGACCCAGACATTTTTATTAAAATAAGGCCTTTTTATGCTGAACCTAAGGAATTGGCATCTAACCCCCCCCCCCCCCCCTTTATGAGGTTAGTCGGAGCTGTACATATCCTTTGTCAGATTAGTCATGACTTTTTATGTAAGGTGAGGCACTTACAGAATATCAGAAAGTCACTTCTAAAGCTGCCTAATACAAGATATTATATGTCCATTTATTACCATGTTCGCTCTGATCTAAATGCTCTTCTCGAAAGCTCAGTTTCTTTCCTTTACTTCTGCTTTCCACACGCAAGAGGTGGTTTTTTTGAAAACTGTAATCATTCTTTGCCGATCAGATTTGTTTTGTTTAGTTCCAGTATTCAGGTATCTACAAATAGTGATGCATTTCCTATTTGGAGGCTTTTATTCCAAAATAAATCCTGAATGATACTTATATATGTATCTTGTCCTATGGAGTGTCTTGCATAATGTGTTGATGTATCACTCTGGCATGTGACTTTTACTTTGGTTATACATTAAGACGACCATAAAATCCTGCTCTTATTTCCCCATGGACTTTGTGCGTGTGCGATTGAAAATAGCTATTGATCTGTTCTATTGCATTCATGTTCATTCTGTGAAGAATGCTGCTTCTTCTGTATACATACAGAGTGATGATTTTTTCAAACCAATTCTTATATTTTTTTAAGCTGAATCATGACTTGTTTAGGACATCAAGTTCACTAAATGACTTACTGATTTGTTTCTGTTGAATGTTTACTTGTTTTGACGTCGTACATGCAACGTGCCTGCGAGGTACCTGCGCTGCACGATTTTTCTACGAAATCCATCGTAGGGAGTTGCACGTCGAATGTACGGTGAGTTGTTACCGCCGCATAATGCTACAGTCACACAGACACTTACGTTGAGTCACGTCCGGTTGCGTCCAAAAATTATTTTATTTTCTGCGGATCCCCACGGATGCCTACCCGTCATAGTCAGCAGTGGAAATATTGATAATTTCGTTCATCCAGTAAAACAAAGAAATACATAAGAAATGATAGAATTGAAGATGAAATAAGATTAAAACAACACAAACGTATCTATACGTAAGTGTCTGTGTGACTGCAATATTAGGTTCAGTATACTCATTTGAGCATAACATTGTTTGTTAATGTCGACTGAAAACGTGTTTGCTTCAGATCATACCATATACATTGTTAGGAAACTGTAAGGAAGGCAATCGTCTATTGAAGTTTTTTAGTTCGCGGGTTGGGGTGAGGTAAAATCCCCTAAATTGACAATTTTAAAGGAGGACTCCAGATGTGTTTTGAAATGTATAGTAAAGTGTAACACTGAAAAATTTATAAAAATCGGATGATAAACAAGGAAGGTATGATTTGTTTTTTGTTTGTTGGTTGTTGTTTTTTTTTGCAAATTGTATGTAAAGTGTGATACATTACAGCGTCAGAGACAAACGTCTTCCGATCAAAGGACTCTTGCCCCGCCTTTTGAGATCTAATGCGGCAGTCACAACTCGTCGTAGGCTACGGGGCACGTGCCATCAACGTAGCCTGCGTTGCATGTACAATGCACGCACAGGTCCTGGGTCAACTTCTGCGATTCCAGCGTTTCTGTAGTAAGGGTATTGTAAAAACTTCCTGCACGTCGTACATGCATTGTACCGGCAAGGTACCTCCGCTGCACGAATTTTCTACGAAATCCATCGTAGGGAGTTGCACCTCGAAGGTACGGCGAGTTGTGAACGCCGCATAAGTTCGTGAGCAATAGAGTCATGAGAGTTGAGAAATGTTGAAGAAATAAATTGAATTAATAACTTCAATTATATCATCACTTATCTAGAAAATAATTTTTCATCATGCATTATCAGCATACAGCCTTTAAATTGAAACTGAACCTTCAAGCACCTATAAAAACATATTCAACTTGAAATGTTGAAGAAATAAATTCAAAATCACTTCAATTAAACACAACAAAAAAAAGTTCCCCCTATTTCAAATATCAATAATTTTTTAACCAGGAAGAGTTGGAAAAATCTAATTACATGTCCATGTAGGGAATTTAATTACCTACATTGGGGTGAATTATAAGAAAAATCATGAAGTCATGCTTCAGAGAGCAATGGTTGAATGCAAAAATGTCAAATTTTTTTGACGTTCACAAGCCTAAAATCACAACTTTGATTCAATGACATCACACTCATTTTCAGATTTTAAACATTTTTACACATCAGAATGTAGGCAAAACATACTTCCCAACATACGGAAAGGAAATTTGGGTCAAATTTCACGGTTGAGTGAGCATGCAGCAAAAATTACCCAAACAGTGATTTTTACTTCTTTGCCATATTATATTCGATCAAATATGATGGAATTCCTGTTTTGGAAATGTATGCAGTCAATATCTCTTCCTTCAAGGTTGAATGACCCATCAAACAACCAAAAAAAAAAGGCCATTTTAGAAATACGAAGAGGTATTGCATTAATTTTATGCACTAAAAGTCATTTTAATAAGAATTTGTTGGTTATATTGAGATTCTTTGGGCACGTGTCAATGATCCCATGGCATTTATTTACAAAATTATGCTTCAGTGAGCACGTGAGACTGGAAAAGCAATTTTTTCATGTATGGACTAAAATTCAAATTCTTAATTTGGTTGAATATAACAATTCTTTTCTAGGAGTACTTCTGATTTTATTTTCACAATAATCCCGATGTTTCACGCGTCAGTGGGCACAAAATAGAAGAAAATCGTGCAAACGGGAAGAAAATTTGGGGCTTCGTCATGGTTCATTGACTTTTCAAATACGTGATTTAAATCAAGATCCTGATAGTTAGAGATCAGTTTAAGCTATGTGTCAAGTTTCATGACATACATGTAACTCACTGTAAAATTAACAATAATCATCAATGAAAATAGGTCGAATTGAACATTAGTCAGGTATTGATTTTCTCCTCTATTGACTTTATGTACAGAGGTTTAACAAAAGTGAAATTTGGCATATTTTCATTGTCAATTTTTGTCCATTTAACTGTGAGATATTTTATGAAACTTTGCATATGGCTTCAACCGGTCTCTAACTAACGGGATCTTGATTCAAATTACGTATTCGAAAAGTCACTGAACCATAAGGAAGCTCCAACTTTTCATCTCATTTGCACGATTTTCTTGCATCTCGTGCCCACTGAGGCGTGAAACATCGGAATTTTTGTGAAAATAAAAGCCGAAGCACTCCCCGAAAAGAATAGTTATATTCAATCAAAGTAAGAATTTGTATTTTAGTCCATATATGAAAAAGGGGCTTTTCCAGTCTCTCGTGCTCACTGAAGCAGGAATTTGTAAATAAATGCAATAGGATCATTGGCCCGTGCCCAAAGAATATAAACACAACCAATTATTTTTAATGAAAAAATTACTGCAATATTACTTCGTAATTCTAAAATGGCCTATTTTTGGGTTGTTTGATGGGTTCATTCAACCGTGAACGAAGTGGTATTGGTTGCATACACTTCCAAAACATGAATTCCATCACATTTGATCGAATATTCCATGGCAAAGGAGTAAAAATCGCAGTTTGGGCAATTTTTGCTGCATGCTCAATCAACCATGAAATTTGGCCCAAATTTCCTTTCCGTATGTTGGGCAGCACGTTTTGCAAACATTCTGACGTGTAAAATGTTTAAAATTTGAAAATAGGTCCGATATCATTCCAAACAAACAATGCCGTTCGGTCAGGAAGGCTTCCATGCATTCGTACCTGAAGTGAGATACATGTAATTTTATCAAAAGTGGAATTTAATTTTTTTTTAGTGAAACATATTTTTATGACCGTGAACCATATTTTTTATGAAAAGTGTAATGAATTTCTGCTTTAAAAAAGAGAAATAAATATTTTTGTGAAAAGTGAAATGTATGTTTTACAAAATAGAAATACATTTACATACACATGCATTTGTAAAAGAGAAAATGTATATTTCTTGGAGTGAGATGGTTTTGTTAAGGAGAAATATATATTTGTTAAAGTGAAATGTAATAACATTTTATTCCCTTTTGGCGTGCCATACAACGGAGTGCCAAATTCACTTTTAGCATAATCGAGAAAGTTGATTATTATAATTTTGTAAAAATGGTTTCTCGAAAAGAAGGTAATTATATATTTATATTACCTCTGCTTGTTCTATGATTCCATGATAAAGCAGAATTTCTTCTTTGTCTTGTTTTGAAGCATTATCTTACTGAAATTAACGTGAAATTTAGAATTTCTTAGCAAAGAAAAACAAACAAATGATGATTTCAAATAATTGTATTTGTAGGTCTAGGTGTGTGTATGTGTGAGTTTTAGGGTGAGGGCTGTGTGTGTGTGTGTGTGTGTGTGTGTGTGTGTGTGTGTGTGTGTGCGTGTGTGTGTGTATGCGTGTGCATGCTTATACAAGTAGGTCTTTTATTTATTTATTTATTTTGTCCACAATGAAATGTTGTGGACATTAATTTCCGCGTATTAGCGCGCAGGCGTGATTGCTCTCCTATAACACGGAAATTTGGTTATGAAATTATCATCTTTTAAAACACTTTAGTAACTTTAATAACCTGAGTATTTGTTCATATATAGTTTACCGTGGGGCGCGTATCATTAGTAAGCTAAAACTTCAAGGTTTTGTATAATGACAATATAATACATACAAAAATTATAAAATCACTGCACTTTTTATGAAAAATAGTTACGCATTTATGTTTTGTTTTTTTTAACCGAAATTTACCGAAATTATGCAAAATCTTGATTTTAATTGGCTATAACTCTAACAATTGTAAAGATATACTGATTTAATGTTTAATTATGCTAACATATTTTGTTGGCTATCATTATGGAATATTTTGTTTACGTTTACAATATGCATGTTCAAGGTCAGAGGTCAAAAGAAGTGGGTGTGACTTCACAAAACGGCATGATTTTGAAAGTTCAATTTCATTTTGAAATTTTGTGAGTTTTAAAATGATAAATGTTCTTATTGCTGTGAAATATGCATCATGGATCTGTTAACCCCAAATACCACTGGATAGAAGTCATCTCTGAAATTTCCTTTTTTATCTATTATCTTATATCGTGATGTCGGGTCACGTGGGTGACATTTTAGTGGGTCATGTGTGTGATATAGCAAACTGTACAGAAAATGAAATATCATACCATCATATGCAGTAAATGTACATTTTGAGCAATTACTATGTCCGCTGTGGTAAAACTTTTATGAACTCAACCAAATCAGTCACTGGGGTGTTTTGGTAGCTGTCAAGATTGGGGGGGGGGCGGGGAGGGAGGGAGGCCATGATGCCCCGATAAGATCTCGGCTGTTGATTGCGCGAGCGCGCTGAAAATTTGCATAATGGTAGTGTGCGATGTAAACTACGAGAATGCACTGTTAATTTTCCCAAAATAATATTTATTTTATTTTATAAGAATTAATTATGCTAATTTATGCATTGTGAGTGAGTCATGTTGGACTCAGACATATGATTATATGATCATGTCCCTCTGATTAGGCGCTAAATAAATTCTAACGTAAACCAAGCAAACACAGAACGTTTTCAGAACGTTTCCAAAACGTTTTTTCTAGGTCCTGTACGTCTTCATCCTAATGTCTTCATCCTAAATGAACGTTTTTAAAACGTTTTAAAACGTTAAAGTTTGGACTTCTCATTTATGTCAAAGTATAGGTTTTTTGAGAACGTTTAAAAATTTTTGGACGTTACAAATTGAACGTTTTGTATAGGATAAATCGATCACTTAGAACTTTTAAAAACAAAGCAGGCTACGTTGATGGCACGTGCCCCGTAGCCTACGACGAGTTGTGACCGCCGCATTAGTTACATAACATCAATCACTACAAATATGCAATTCACAAGTTAGGTTCAAATATTGTCCATTCATTAATTGCAGGCTAATTGAAAACCTCGTTACTATAGAACCCAAGAACCGTCTATTATACAGATTGCTGGTGAATGCCGGCTTAGCAACAGCAGCAATAGAAGGTGGACAATCGATTAATTACAGGTTATTGAATACCTCGTTACTATAGAACCCAATAACGGTCTATTATTACAGATTGCTGGTGAATGCCCGGCTTAGCAACAGCAGTGAATAGAAGGTGGACAATCGACATGCCATTGCGAAAGGACTTTACTATTAGTTGCATTATCTGTCTGCAAATTCCGTTTAAGAGCAAACTGTAGCCTACAGACGCAGTCTCGATACACACCCCGTAATGGCGATCTCCTTCGTGTGTGACATGATTGTGTGAGTGCTATTTTTGAATTATCTTATGTTTTCACATAGATTAATGCTATAATCACCAACGCGAAAATTATGTCTTGCTAAATCAATTTATAAATTTTGTGAATTTTACAGCGATAACAACAATCACAATTAAATTATGAGAAATAATTTTTTATTCTAATAATAAATATAGGTGCCACTTTTCTTTTAGATTTCTTGTTCTGAAAGAAAAGAATATTGGATTAGAGGCACGACTTTGGGATTTCTGAAGTGGCTCTGAAGAAGGATAAGCTTATAGGCACGAAAATGCAAAACAGGTAGGCCCTCAACAAAAGTAATGATGATGCAAGCCATTGGCGGCGACCCCTGGGCCCCTGCCCCCATTATTTGATAATTGCCATAAAGATAATGTTAACTGATTTAACTCCTGTATTTATTCCTGTCTTCTGACTTACATCATCATAAAATAATGTTTTTTTGCTCGAATTCTTGTGACAAATAGGCCTACATGTTTTTAATCGTTATCTATAAAATGTCTTCTAATATTTCAGATTTGACGTCTCAGACAAGCTGGTGAAGCCATATTAAGCTAGCCGTCATGCTAGTCGGTCAGACAGAAGCAAGAACATCGCGCGCAGAAAATCGCGACGGACTAGCTTTTACACACATGACCGACTAGCTGTAAAGACTAGTCCTGCTCAAAAGCTCGTCAGTCTGCCCTAATAGCAGAGTGACGTCTTAAAGACGTCTTAAAGACATCACGTCGGAAGTCTTAAAGACGTCAGGAAAAGACATCTTTATGACGTAAATTTGCACCCACGTTTGACGTCTTAAAGACATCGTATTTTTACGTCATTATTACGTCTAAAAAAGACATCTTTATGACGTAAAAATACGACGTCTTAAGACGTCAAACGCGGGTGCAAATTACGTCATAATTTTTTTTCTGACGTCTTTAAGACGTCACTCTGCTATCAGGGATGTGACATTAATACTGAGTCCTATCCTATCCTATCTAACCTATCCTAATATTATAACCTATGCTGTCCTACACAAAGGCTCTATTATACTGGCAGTTTGTCCGGTCCTGCTATATAAAGTGCTACAGACAAATGTTGAAGAAAGACAGTTACTTATTATTAATTACAATTTTGTTAATGAAATATGAAGAATTGTCATTATGAAGCACCTTGAAATTGTGTTATACATAAAATGATAATAATTTTTAAAAATTTTGATTATGTCAATAAGCCAATGCCGGTTACATGGCTTAAAATTGTATATTTCTATTCATTTTCCCTTTTTTCAAATCTCAGAATACTGCTTATGAATATTCATGACCAACAGAAACATTGTATTTTGGTCAAATGAAAGCAAAAAGTTGTCTTATAGACTTTTAAAGACGTCTTCAAGATGTCGTATTTGGTCAAAAAATGACAAGAAAAGTGGTCCTATAGACGTCGTAAAGACATCAAAAAGTTGTCTTATAGACGTTTTAAAGACGTCTTAAAGATGTCGTATTTGGTCAAATAATGACAAGGAAAGTGATCTTATAAACGTCGTAAAGACGTCTTAAAGATATCATATTTGGGTAGAAAAATAGACAAAAAAGTTGTCTTATAGACGTTTTAAAGACGTCTTAAAGATGTCGTATTTTGGTCAAAAAATGACAAGAAAAGTGGTCTTATAGACGTCGTAAAGACATCATAAAGACGTCATATTACTGTCATAATTTTTTGCTCCAAAAATAGAAATTCACGTCTTTGAAAGTCATTACCAAGAAGACATAATCACATCGCATAGAAGCATGTAAAGATATTTAAATATGAGATTCTATTAATCGTTGGAAGACGTCGTTAAGACATCGTAAAGATGTCGTGTTTACGACGGTATGACGAGTTGACCAGTTTTGACCAGTTTAAGACGTCTTTAAGACGTCAGTCTGCTATCAGGGTGGGCATCACTACGACTAGCTTTTATGCTAGTCCGTCAAACTAGTCGGTCACGACGGACTAGCTTTAAATTAGTCTGTCGTAACCGACTAGCTTTAAGCTAGTCTGTCATGACCGACTAGCTTTCTGGAAAGCTAGTCCGTCGTGACCGACTAGCATTAAAACTAGTCCGTCTTGACGGACTAACTTGACGGACTAGCCATCAAGCTAGTCCGTAGAGACGGATGAGCTTTAAAGCTGTTCGTAATAAACGGGTTGTGTTGAAGGAAAGCTAGTCCGTCGTGACCGACTAGCTTTAAGCTAGTCAGTCTGTGGCATCACTACGACTAGCTTTAAAGCTAGTCAGTCTACCCGTTTAGGTTTTCAGTGTTTGAGGGCAATTAATTTCCAGGGTTAGGCCTAATTATCTTAATATAATCAATTTAACAACTTTTTTTTTGGGGGGGGGGTAAGATTAAAAGGAATAGAGGTAAATAATTATCATATATGTTAATTTATGCAAATGAGCATGAAAAATTGCAAAAATCATGAAAAAACATCAGTTCATGAAACTTCAGACATTGCTCTATTGGAATATGCAGCTTTAAATCAAGAAGCAAAAAACTTTATTTCGTCCCAAAAAGGTTCACTTTTCAAAGAATGGCCCATAAACTCTTCAAACTTTTAATTCACTTTGAATTAGAAAGAAATAATTCAACAAATATCACTTGAAACGACTACTATAAAATTCCAAAGTTATGTTCCCGGCAAATTAGCTTTTTTCTAGACGAATTCAGAAAACCCAAACGAATTTTAAAAAACCTAAACGCATTTAAATAAGCCCTAACGAACTTTTCAAAAAAACCAAAACGAATTTTGAGTAGCCCAAACGAATCCTGGCAAATCCAAACGAACCCATGCACACAAAAAAACACACCAAAATTGAGACGAACCGAGAAGAATCCGAAGGAATCGAAGCGAAAACAGATAAGACTTTATTCATATCACTCTAAAAACTGAAGTGCTGTTTTTAGCTCTTCAGGTGCTGATTTAGCACTTCAAGTGCAGTCACTATTTTAGAGTGTGGGTTCACAATACCCCCTTTGCGTGCCTAACAAAGCAGCACAAAAGAAAACATGCAATGCTTACGCGCACTGTTCAAAATGTTGGCTCGACTCTCTACCGAGTGAGCCAGAAAGAACTAGACACCTAGAAAAATGTCAATCAAAAAAAAAAAACCCACATCATTATACATATTCCGAAAAAATAACCCTTCCCGCATCTTTTGGTACCGATTTCTCGTGTTATATCTTTACGCTTGGATGAACACGGCGCATTGTTTGCAAACATGTAAATTTCGAATTGTGCAGAAGTGGGAGTAAAATCAAAACAACAAAAATCTATTAAAAAAAGAAACTCCATCCTGATTAAAATAGCACAACTTTTTGACGAAAATGTATTGCGCTTAATAACTTGGCAGAGGTGTTGTTACACATATTGACTACATTTTGTGTAAAATGATTTCGATCTGAAGAGTCAGGCATGAGTGAGCACACGACAAATGCAAAATAATCACTTGTCAAAAGTATTAAGAGGCCGTAAGGTCAGTCAGGGCCAATTTACTCTTTGATGTGTGCTCATTCTTGGATTACTTGACGAATCAATCGAATTTGTACACAGAATCTCGTCGATAACTGTAAGAACACCCTAGTCAAGTTATTTGGCTCAAGACATTTTCTTTAAAAAGTTATGCTATTTTATTCAGGATAGAGTTGCTTTTTTGACCGCTTTTGTTTTTCCAATCTTACCCCAACTCGACTTGCGCAATTCGAAATCGATGATCGCAAACAATGCGTGGCGTTTATCCAAGCGTAACGATATAACACACAAAAATGGAACCAAAAGATGCAGGAAGAGTTATTCTTTCAGAAATTTGTATAAATTATGATAATAACTGGGGTTCAATAATTGCTTACATTTTTCTAGGTGCAGGCGTGGATTCCAGGGGGGGGGGGCCGTCGCCCCCCCCCCCCCCCGGAAAAAAAGTTGGGTGTACCAAAATCTGAATCTCTGATTCTGCCTTCCCCCCCCCCTTCCCTGTAATGAAATCCTGGATCCGCCACTGAGGTGTTTCTGACGTCACTCGGTATATATATATATATACAGTTGAGGCAAGAAGTTTGATACACCTATAGGCGTATCAGGACATCTCCCCCGGAGGACAACTACCCGGGACAACTCCCCGGAGGACAACATTTCCCGCAGGACAACTACCCCGCAGGACAAGTCCCCCGGAGGACAAACTCAACCATTCCGGAGAACAGATTCCAAAATGCACTCGTTAAATTTTTTGCCTTGCCATTTTTTTTTTTTTTTTTTAACCGAAATAGCCATTCATGGAATTAAAAACCGCGAAGGGTGTTCAGTTTGGCAGCGTTGAGGCGCACTATTATTGGAACCGAATTTTATCATCAAAGGAGAGAGGAGAGAGAGAGAGAATGAACTTCAATCTTAAATTCAAGATAGGAAGATGATATGATTAGATTTTAGAGTATGTAGGCATGGTCAGGCCCGTATTAGGATTTTGCGGGGGTTCGAGATTTGAAAAAGATGAACCTTTTGAAGGATGATTTTTGACGCGCGAAGCGCGAGTCAAAATTTTGACTAAAATTTAACCGAAGCGGTATATTTTTAGGTTTTATGGGTTTTTGTTGTTGTTATTTCTGTTACAAACGGTGATGATCACCTTTCTTTTAGACAAAAAAAAAAAAAAAAAAAAAAAAAGGATTTTCGAGCCCGAAGCGTCAAGTGGAAAATTTTTATATCACACCTCTTGAATTATACAAAAATACATGTACATAATTTGATACAAGGGTTCTGTTTAGTTTTGTTTTGGCTTTTTTCAGCAAAATGTTTTAGAATTATAAAGTTTTCATCGGAGTATGTTGGCGGAAATACTGAAACTTGGTTGATATGCCGAGATGTTTAATATTCATCTACTTCTGGAGATATTTTCATACCAACACTAATTCAATAACACCTCTTATGATACCGAACACACGGAATTAATGCAAAGCTGTCAAGTGCATACTAATGAACACACACTATTCAGATATGAAATATTCGGTTTGTTTTGATAAATGTAAAACAATTGTCTGCAAAATTAAACCCAATGACAATTATTGTAGTATTACAATATTCCTTGTAAACTGACAAAACAAGTGATTAATTAATTTTTATGATGTCTGTTTTGATAAATAAAATTGTGTTTTTCTCGTTTAAACTTTTGCGCCCATTCTAATTTGTTTATGGTGTGCCTAATTATTAATTAAAGCTAATTATCGTGGCTCACCCCCCCCTTGCTGAAGACGACTAGAGATATATAGGCCAACTCGCCCTTCGTGCTCTTTCTACTCCAGTATCTTCATTTAGTTCCCCATTTAGTTATCCTTTCTTTTTTCAACATTTCTTTTTATTTCTTGCATTTTCATTAATTTCCTTGCTGAGGGTCACATTTTGCTGGGGATACCTCTGAATCTGCCAAACCTAATAACACCTTTTGAGGGAAGGAGTAGCCATTCATAGATTGGAAAGGTGGTTCCAATGGATGATTCAATAAGCAACCATTCACATCCCCGCTTGTCATTACAGAAGGGTTAGTCCATGCGAAAAGTACTGTAATAATTGTAACAGAAAGAAAGACCAAGGGGTTTGGCATAAAATCAAAATATAAAGCATTTAAAGTGAGGGAGATGTCATCCGGGGAGTTGTCCTTGGAGGACCTGTCCTCCGGGGAGGATGTCATCCCGGGAGTTGTCCTTGGAGGACCTGTCCTCCGGGGAGATGTTCCCCGGGGGAGTTGTCCTCCGGGGGAGTGTCCTGCGGGGGTAGTGTCTCCGGGGAGATGTCTGCAGGGAAGTTGTTCTCCGGGGGAGATGTCCTGGGGGAAGTTGTCCTCCGTGGAAGTTGTCCCTGGGGGGAGCTGTCCTCCGGGGGACTCTTCCTTGGGGGAACCTGTCCTCCGGGGAGATGTCCTGCGGGGGAGTTGTCCTCCGGGGGAGCTGTCCTCCGGGGGAGTTGTCCTCCGGGGGAGATGTCCTAGAACCACCTATAGGAATTCAATAAAAATTGTTCACCTGCCAGACACTTTAAAATTTACTGTATCTTAAGAAATATTAATGTTTCCATGATGTATTTGGTACCAAATAAAAGAGCTTATCAAACTCTTTCGCATGATGCTGATGGGACTAAAATGCATTTTAAGTGGAATTTGGTTTGTAGAAAAAAGTAATATTTTTGCCAGATTTGTTCTATTGTTCGTCATTATATTTTAAAATATTGTTTCATAAAAATATATATATAAATGTCAAATCTATGATTAATATTACATTTTTTTTTTAATAATGATATGTCACCACTGAACAAGAAAAAGTAGAATCTGAAATGTTTGTATGGAGAAATAACGAGTACAAATATGAAATCTTTTGTTCAAGATTTTTTTTTAAAGTTTGTCTAAAATGTGAAGATTTTGAGAAGAAAATTACACCTAAATATCCTTCAGCTACCGATTTCACTCCAGTGTAATAAAAAAGCACGACGCACTCATTTGTTTGATAACAAATTTGTAATGATAGCACAATCATATATTTTTGAAGATACAGTCATTTTTATGATGCCTAGCAAGTGCAACATTTCCATTGAATTTCCTGGGTGTATGTAAACTTCTGGCCTCGACTATAGGCCTATACAGTGCGTCCCAGATAAAAGTATACCCAACTTTGAGAGCCTCATATTAAAATTGTATAACTTCTGTGTAATTAATTTTATTTTTCATGACAACAGAGTAAGTCATATTCCCTATTTAATGATACCCTACAAAAATCTATAAGCCCGATACTGATGTCATGGAATTGACTGAACACTGCGAGATGTGTTAAAAAAAACCATTGGTGCAAGAATGATCACTTGTTTACCAAGTTGTCCGAGAAGGCAGCCCTGGCTTTTCTGGATCATTCATTGTGTGTTTGAAGGTCAGCCTTCTGGGGGAGATCATCAGTACGCATCCGCGGGACCCCGGACGGCTCGGTAATTGTATCACAGTCGTTTTGATAAATTCTGTTTTTGAGCTGCACGCGATTTTTTATTTTCCTGAACCAGTTTACAAACATTAATTAAATTAGCTAATACTAATAAGCCTTGAAAACGTGCAGCTAAATATAATATCTAGTTGGTTTCATATTTAAAAAATATAGGAATCAAGTTGATCCGCTATCCTCAAGTAAGTGACTGCCGACGTGGTTATGAGAGAACCAGAACTCTCGAATTTCATAGGACCTTGAGTTGGAACCCTGTGGATGGACTCGTTCTCTCCCAATGCTTATATTTTTTTTTTTTTTTTTTTTTTTTTTTTTTAGAGAATGGCTCATCTAATAATGATGATCTACATGAATAAACAATAAAAAAATTCCCACAAATCCCATTCCCGCAGTCCATTAAAACGCGATAGTTCAGAGACGAAAATTGTTGATCGCAAAATTATTTATTGTCATTTTTGTAACACGCTAACCCTTCGCATTACACCCATTAGGAGGATGATTAACTACTACAATGTTGAAAGTGACATTGATGGTTTTCATTGTATTGGGATCGATATGAGATTGATTAGTCCTAGATAAACATTATTAACAAGATCTATAATCTAGTAAAATCTGGTAAAAATCTATATATGTGACAGGTTAACTTTATGTTACAATTTATAATAAATATTACAAAACATAATGTTGTGTGTAGCACTGGAACGCAAGCACACGAAGAAAAGATGGAAAGGAAGAATGAATATGGAATGATATGGAACTTAAATGGTAACAAATATCTTAATTAGTAATAATCAAAAAAGAGCATCGAAGAATAAACATAAGAGCAAAGATTCTAAAAGTAAAAAAAGGGCACATACCAATAATTCTAAAAATGTAAAATCTTAAAACCAAATTCCTAAAATTCCTAAGAAAAACCCAAGAAGAGCTAAAACTTAAGAAAGACCAACTGAAAGCCCACAGACCATCCCGAAATATAAAGTACCAGAACAACCGGACATGGCAGACCGACTTGCAAGTACGAACACACTTGACGAGAACGTTCTTTGACTTCGTTGAGACTTACTCTATCTGGGCCATGCTTATAACAGCGACGGGCGACAGTAACATTTCAATCACACGAAGTCATAACCGCAGGTAAGGTCTTGAGAATCAAAATTGGGGTTGACCTACTTTGTAATGGAATTCTCTGGCGAGAACGTGATGACAATAGACAAAATGTTCACTATTCATTTTATTAGCGCGGCAATTTAATAAAATACGAAAATATGGCCGCGATGGGTTTGGCCCAATACTCGCCACAACGCCAATCGGAAAGCTATAGAAACCTCATGAACCAGAGGGAGTATTGCAAAAAAAGCGGAAACGTCGCCCTTTAATCACCAAATACTTGTGGATCTGAGGGAGTGACCGCGACCTAGAACCTTCGTCCTACTTTCACTCAGGCATGGCATAGCTAGACAACAGACCAGCTCCTAGACCAGAGTGGGTAGATTGGAATTTGCGGCGACACTATTGGTCTCTTCTTGCTCCGTCCTCCATCAATCCATGGTTCTTTTTTTTTTTTTTTTTTACATAAACAGACTGTTATGATGGGACCATAGTTCGCACTGCAAATTTTTTTAAAATTTTATAAAACATTGCGAACATTCAAGGATTTCCAGCTCACTTCACACAATATTTTCATGTTATTACTACTCAAAATCCAACCGAAACTATGGTTACCGGCAATACGCGTCGCGGCGGCAAAAATTCTATAATTGAACCCGGAATCGACCGAACCGGAGAAGTGAACTAGGTGCAGGGTTTTCGTACGATAACGCTTAATTTCAAAATTCTAATGTCGATCGAACGATCGCGCATTGTGCTCGAAAAGAAGTCAACAAAAACAGTGTGACCTTACATTCCCCGCACAACGCGGTTTGATCAAAGATTTTATTTCAAGAAATGTCCATCAGTCTAAGGAAGGGAATACAGTATGGTGTCAAATTTCATAGAATACAGATGATATTAATATCTCTCAAACGAACGTAATTGTTATGATATTAAACTGCCCATGCGGAAAATGGATGACTTGGCTCCCCAAACCCTTGTCCAAAATCGGTCGGAATTCTTGTGCAACGGAGACAAGGTGTGCTTGAAGCATTTTCTTTCCGATGTTTGGTTCAATAGATTTTTCAACGCATCTCTCGAAGATCGAGCCGAATAAATCACGATCGTGGAACAAAGTTTGCACGATCCCTTAAGCAATTTTTGGTCCTCTTTTCTGATGGTGTCTATATCAGATTGCAGTGTTCAACGATATGTGAGTTAAGCTTCTTTAGAGGAGTATCCGTTGAGTGCGTGAATCTAAAGGTTTCTCGCGCAGAATTTATGGTTGACAACCCGTTGATGCACAAACACACCATCTATAGATTAGACAAAAGTATGAAGGGGGTATCAAGTAAAGGCACTTGACAGTGCGGCTGAGTGTAGTTTCTTTGACGAGTTTAAGTCATGGTTTGTCCAATGCGGCGAATTTAATATTTCATATTACTATTTTTGTATACGATCCTTTTGCTACAGATTTTGTGGTGATTAACTTGGTGCAATGAAACACTGAGAATAAAAATATAATCCATGTCAATTCGAAAAATCCGCCGGGCGGACATCGAAACCCTCTCCAGCTCTCTCGTTGGCCGGTAGAAAAGAACGCGTGTTCATAAGTCGTACGCACTTCATTTTGAAAGTTGGTGAGATTTAACAAGCCACGTTTTTATATTTTACTGGTATTTCGTTTCTTTCCAAATTTTGTTCCATCGATACATTCCATGAAATTAGTTTGATCTCGGTGACGAAGTATCATAATTCTTTTACCTTTTGTTAAGCACTGATTGGTGTAGTTGCTTTATATGTTTAAGCCGTAAAAGGTGGAATTTGATGAACTTATGAATGAGATACCATTACCAAACATACAATTGTTTTGGCTGATGATGGGTGCGATGTTTATGCGAGTGCATCAAAGTTATCTTTTGGCGCCCCATTGTACATGCCCGTACAGAATCCGAGGCTATTAAGCAGCGTGCGTATTTTGCAGTGCGTTAGCTGTTGTAAGTGGAAGGGCGCACGTGGTAGACGTTGATGAACCCTACCGATATACTTTCAGGACAGAAGTTTGAGAATCTGACCCTGAGGACAGTACTACCTTTTCGGTATATAGATTTTCTTCAGTATACATTTAGGTGGTCCTGGGCCGGGGGGCTCGCAAGGGTGAAGTCGCATGGGAGCCGTATAGCAGGAGGCCTGTCAATATTTTATTTGGAGGACTCGCTGAAAAACACGGGCGGAGCCCGCTCGGCTACAGGCAGAAACCCGTACGGCTACCGGCAGAACCCCGCTCGGGTCCCTTTGGTGACTCCACGGATTTCTACGCCTACCGGGTTGAGAAAAAAACGCGGGAAAATCGAGTGCACACTCTCGATCTTCCCGGCTCCCCTGCATTTAAAGCATAACTAGTGGAAATGTTCCGGTGTGCACATTAAATCATAAGGAGTCGCCGGGACCGCACGTAAAGGTTAAAGCGTCTTTCCTACTCCACCGTACGACCCCGGAAATAGAGGTTTTGGGGAAAGGAGTATACACAATAGTGGTCTCTATCCAAGTCGCTCTGAGGGTAAATCTCGTGCGAAAAAATTTGGAACCGCACTGTAGAGAAATTATAAAAACGACTGATTCCCCTCGCCGTACGGTCCCCGCCACGAACTGTGATCGCCCCATTCCTGAGTCATTCATTCAAAGCACAAAGGATTACTTGATCTATTGAAAGCAGGGGCTGCTTTTGCTCAAACTTGGGACAGGCGCTTTTACGCTTGTGTTTTAAAGCCCAACTGCTCAGTCATCCTCACAACACAGGTATATGTTTGGTATCATTGAAAATAATATGAGTTGCTCTTTATCATGATATATATTTCAGTCACACAAGCTATAATATTTAATATGAGGCTCTCAAATTTGGTATACTTTTTCTGGTCGCACTGTATAAAAATTATGTGTAAAATTCGCCTCATTCACTTGGGTTCGCTACTCAGTGAGATATCCATTTTTATTGACATAAGTTACAGCCATGTGATTCTAAACTTTCCATTTCAAGAGTTACTCCTTACTTTTATTCCTGAGCAGCAAAATTTTAATAAGTGTGTTATTCATACAGTAAAATACAAAAGAAACGTGGATCAATGACATCATCAATTCACTAATTAAATATGCATATACTATGCACAGAACCGTTCTTCGAAAAACTAAAAACTTAAGAAAAAATATATACATTTAAGAAAATCATAACATTGTTCCGATTTTATGAAATTCCCATATTTTACTATAGATTTCAACCATTTACATTTTGCTTAATTTGGGCCAATCTCTCAATATCCTTGTAGCTTTCATTTCCATATGTCGATAAAAAAACTTCACTTCACTTTACGTCCTTTTTGGACGAAATTACATCAATATGTGATATTGAAGGCATTCCTGACGACAAAATAAAATCTTTTATTTGTGATTTCGCGTCGGTGAAATAATAGAAAAAACTCTTTTAAAGACATAAGGTAAAGTGAGATAAGATGAGCCGTGGGTAAAATGAGCCACCCCTGTAACTCGGAAACGGTAATAAATAAAAGCTAGTTTGCACCTCCCATACATTAAGGACATCCATTTAATGTCACTGAAACAATTCAAGACATGAGCTAAGAATGGGTAGAAATTTGACGTCATTTTGTTAATTTACACATTTTTTGAAATTTTCCTATTATAGATATGGAATGATTTTGTCTTCCCACTTGGACCTATATCAAAAATGCTTATTATGAAATATATATATATATATTATAGCGATTCATGTGTAAAAGCATTTTTGCTTCATTTAACACTGGGGTAAGATGTTGTTTTTGGTGGGTAAGTTGAGCCATACCATAACCTATAAATTTTAACTTAAAAATCCCAATTTTTAAAAAGTTGTTTTTGTAATTTTATTCGATTTTCTTGGTTTTCGTTCTTAGACAACAAAGAAGAAAAGACAAGCTTATGAATTTGAACAATTTTATTTTTTTTAGTTATTTACCTAATTTGCGGATAATAAACGCATTTAGTATATGATCATCTTACCCCAGGCACTGGCTCATCTTACCTCATGTCTGGGGTAAAATGATCCTTTTGACAATTTTTTTTTTTTTTTTTTGGCGGGAAATTAGACAAATATAAAATGCATAGCTTCACAGCTGTTTAGGGGGGAAAAGGAGAACAGTAGTTGTACTTCATTAATGAATCAAAGCCATAACTACAGTATCTATCTATTGGAAGTCAGGAGCCAAAATGTAGAAACTGGCTATCTTACCTCACTTTCCGCTACTGCTATACCGTATAGTACCCGGTCGAAAGGGAAGTGCCCCCTAAACGACCCGGCGCGCCGGGTCGTCTGGGGTACGCTTCATCTGATCCCGTTCACTCCGTTTACACATAATTTCCTCAGCTTTGAAATCACAAGTTTTAACAATATCTCTCTCTCTGTGTCTCTCTCTCTCGTTCTTGCTTAATTCTTTTTTACATATCGCATATTTTTTGGAGAATATTCAACGTCACAGGCTTTTAAGAGCGCCACTCATTTTCAAACTGGATTATGGACCACTTCAGTAGCAAGCACAATTTCAGAATAAAAATATTTTGAGGTGGCCCTAAGCTTGGGGTCCCCCCTCCCCTAATAGAAAAAAAATATATAAAGGAATAAAATAAAATCGTTAAAGGGTTGCGGCACCGCCCCTGAAACCCGTTTCACTGTCACCGACTCTAAGCATCACGAAAGTGTCTGCAAAATGAAACTACCAAATGTAATGCGGAGAACACACTAATAAAATCCGTTCCGCTCGTCGCTCGGGCAACGATGGACGCTCAGCTCAGTGCATTTACATCCCCACCACGCCGCGCGCGCCTTTTTTTTTTTTTACGCCATTTATTTCTGCCATTTATTCAAAATATTCCAACGAAACTGCTCGCGAGCGAGTCTAATCTGCTTCAAATTATTTTGCGCGAGAGAATTTACTACTCCGCTGCATAATGTAGACCTACGTACTGGTTCTAGCTACAGTACAAGATACACATCATATCACACGTATTGACAAATTGCTGTATTATAAGCAAAGAAGTCCATGTTCCAAGTGTGATTTATATGGAGGGAAGTATAAGGAA
>CALNVZ010001721.1:5012214-5024043 GCA_940671915.1 Paracentrotus lividus
TTAATACACGGGCATTGGGTTGCGTGCAGCATTGGTAAATAGGGCAATATTAATACCTTGAAGTAGCATCATGCTACTCTCAGGGGACCCGGGGCACTGGCCCCGGATAGGGAAAAGGTCCGTCAAAGATTGAAAGAAATAGAAGAGGAGAGAGAAGGAGGGAAAAGGAGAGAAAGGGAGAAAAAGGGTGGGTGAGAAGACAAAGGGAAAAGGCAAAAGACAAAAAAAACAAAAAAAAAAAAGGAGGAAAAAAAAAGAGCCGCATATGGGAGAAAGAAAGAGAGGAGAGAGAGAGAGAAAGAATTTTTAAAAATTTTTTAAAAGAAAAAAAGGAAAAAAAAAGGGGGCCTTAGCCAGATTTCGTCTCCACAAAACTAAATAAAACATGCGACAGAAAGTTTGAAGGCTAGAATGACAGTAATCTGTATAATGGACAAAAAATTTGTCCTGACGAAGACGCAGGTCCGTCGAAAATAATATTTGAACATGAAAGAATAAAGAAATTGGCGTTTATGCATTTATCCCGACACTGCCAATAGGGTAAATACACCTATTGGTCAGAACCTATTTGGTCCACTTAGCCAATAGTTACCTCCCATTCAGTCTAAACCTTAATGGTCCACTAACCATTTGGTTTACACCCAGATTGGTCCACAACCATTGTCTAAACGGCCAATTGGTCCACTCACCAATTGGCTACATCCAATTGGTCCCTGCACCAGTGGTCTACATCCAATTGTCCACTAGACCGATTGGTCTACATCCAAAATTGGCATGCTCAATGTCATCACCAAATTGGTCTACATCCAATGGTTCCACTCACCAATTGGTCTAGCATCCAATTGGTACCACATCACTCAGTTGTCTTACAGTCCAATTGGTCCACTCACCGTCTACACCATTGGTCCACATTTCTTCATTCACTATCCATTGGTCACACCAATTTCACTCCACCAGTTGGTCTACATCCAATTGGTCCAGCTCACCATTGGGTCTACATCCATCCACGTTGTTAATAATGTCACTCACTATTGGTCTACATCCAATTGGTCCACTCACCATTTGGTCTACATCAGATTGGTTCACTCACAATTGTCTACATCAATGGTCCACTCACCAATTGGTTCTATCATCCAATTGGTCCACTCACCAGTTGTCTACATTTCCAATGGTCACTCACCGTCTTGTCTACATCCAATCGGTCACTCACCGGTTTGGTCTACATCCAATGGTCCCACTCACCAATTTGCGTCACATCAATTGGTCCACTCACCATTGGTCTAACAACCAATAACTGATCTGCTAACCATGTTTGTATCAATGTGACCGTTGTGAAAATTCTCGTCTTATATAAGGACAGGCACTAAGTTCATCTAGCTTTATACATCAGTATGCAAGTATCTTGTTCTTCTTGTTGCTAGAGAGTCCCATTTTAGTATTCAAGATTTCACTTCTTGATGAAAACCTACGTTATTTGGTTTAACGAAGTAGTGCACTCTCCGGTTTGGATTCTTTTAAGGGTGTCCTGACAATCGTTTTCCACATGTTTCCCATACACATACAAAATTAGATGAGATGATCTAGTGCATTGTATACCATTTTTCAATGCTACTGTTTACATATTTGGTTTTAGCATATTAATCCCGAATGAGCTTCTTTCTGACAGTGCATACAGTACAGAACGAGCGTGGCGACAAATCACAATTAGAGTTGACAAGCAGCATCTATGAAGGAACGCCAACTAACGCAACCAACCAATGATTCCTGTCAATCTAACAAAGACTTAACGTCGATAACAAGTTAACGATTATTTTTCCTTCTGGTAGGCCTCCACACTTGCAACGCGGCGCCGTTCCACTGGGGGGGGGGGAATGTGGAGCCAGAGGCGCGTGTCCCCCCTATTGTCACAAAAATAAATAAAAAATGAATAAATAATAATTAACAAAAAAATAAGATTAGAGAGAAGAAAAGCAAAGAAGAAGGAGAGGGAGAGAAAAGAGATCAGAGCTCTTAACCTGATCCGTCCAATTTTGAAACGAGAAAGAATAGATTGTCCGAAAAGATATCACTTCCCGTTTCCCACATTGCCACTGGGAATAAGATGATTTACTAGCATGCTGTATGTGTGTGTGTGGGGCGGCTTTAGGTCCCGCCCCCCCCTGTAGGAGCAAAGGGCGCCAAAAATGACTTTCAAAGGGGGCGCAATCTTAAGGACCAAATGAGCCACAAAAAAAAAAAAAAAAAAAAAACTAAAATATTTGAAAATATACCCATGATTTGAGGATTTTGACCATCTTATACCTACCCCACTATGCGATCTAGGGGGCGAGGGGGCCCGTGCCCCCCACCCCTATTGGCGCGCAAAAAGGGGGAAAGAGAAGAAAAAAGAAGAGAAAAGGGAAAGGGGGAAGGAGAAAAGGAAAGAGAGAGAGAGAGTGAGAAGAAAAAGTAAAAACAGTACTAAAAATAAAAGGAAATAAAGCTAGGTCGTAGTTTTTTTCGCTCGCGCTTCGCGCTCGCATTATTACTTAGATCAGTAGGGCTATCTTTAATAAGCAGGAACCCCTCACAAAAAAAAATATATATATAATATAAATAGTATAAAATGCCTCAACTGTTTTAAAGGTTCATAATATTCCAAAAGTTTCGGCCTTCGCGCTAAACGCTCGCATTTCAAATCATTTTTTAAAAAAACACATCTAGCTTGTTCATGGAATTTGAAAATAAACCAGGTTTTCAAAATTCAATGTCCCTAAGCTTATTCCACCCCCCCCCTCACCCCGAGCCTAGTCTCCAAGCGTGTTCATCGAGGAAAATTTGATGAAAGAATTTTTTCCGTCCGCCCCCCCCCCCCATTTGGAGAATGGCGGGATCCGCGCCTGTAACCCTATACGGCTGGATTTATGAGATCGTGGTTGGCCAAAGGCTGGAAAATTTTGAAAGACTTCCCCCCCCCCGCTTATCGCTCGTGCCAGCGTGATACGCTCGCAAATTAATTTCTAGAATTAAGAAACTGAAAAAAGGGCTAATAGTGATTTAAAGCTGATATACATGACCTAATGTTGGCGAAAATTCAACCCCACCCCTCCACCCACCCCCCCGGAAGGTCACCATAGTGAGACAATAGGGGTATATAGGGTGAGGTCGCTCGACGTCGCAATTACTAGTCCAATCATTTGAATTAGAAGACAAGGATGCCGTAGTATCATGCAACCTAATTGGATGTGGACCAACGCCATGGTAGATCCAATGTGAATGTGGAGCAAAAACGCCTAGTAGACCAATTGGTTTGTGGGCGCAAATGCCTAGTAGACAAAAATTGCCTAGTAGACCAATTGGTTGTGGACCAAATGCCTGTAAGACCAATTGGGATGTGGACCAAATGCCTAGAGAACTCAATTGGCATGTGGACCAATCCCTAGTAAACCGCAATTGGATGTGGACCCCAATCGCCTAGCAGACCCAATTGGGTGTGGACCATCGCCTAGTAGACCAAATTGGATGTGGACCAATCGCCTAGTAACCATTGGATGTGGACCAATCGCCTGGTAGACCAATTGGATGTGGACCAATCGCCTATTGACCCAACTTGATGTGGACCATCGCCTAGTAGACATTGGATGTGGACCAATCGCCTAGTAGAACCAATTGATGTGGACGGCAAACGCCTAGTTAGAATCAATTGGAATGTGGACCAAATCGCCTATAGAGACCAATTTGGATGTGGACCAAAACGCCTAGTAGACCATTGGATGTGGACACCAAACGCCGTAGTAGACCAATTGGATGTGGAAAGCCTAGTAGACCAATTGGATGTGGACAACGCCTAATAGAACCAATTGGATGGGACGCAATCGCCTAGTAGCCTATTGGTCAATGGACCAATATGGTTAGTGGACCTATTGGTCAATCGGACCAAAATGGCTGAGACAAATGGAAGTGACCAACTAGTAGTGAGACCAATAGGTTGTAGACCAATGGGTTACAAACCGCCAATAGGTAAAACGCTTTGTTGTTAAAATATAATTAGATAATAACTTTTTAATCTGGTTTAATAATAATGAATAATAAATTAATAATAACATAATTAATAACCGCGAGCGAAATTGTTAGAGGTTCCATTGAGAAATAAGTGTGGAAAGCCAATTTCAGCTTTAAAAAAAAAAAAATATCACCCGCGAAAGTTGGGGGGGGGTGATTGTAACATGCCATCCCCCACATTCGAATTGAGGGATGCCATCCCCCCCCCCTGGTGTCTACGCCCTCTGTTTGGGGTTCATGGAATTAATGGATGAGAGAGGATGTAATTAGGATTTCTCAGGATGTAAACCTTAATTTTTTCATGTAAAACCAGAGACTGCAATCTTAAAAAATATATCCGCACTAATGGTGTTATCATTTTGCGGAGATTATTTAGACGGAATTGGGACTAACTTTTTAATCATTGTTAGACGAGTTGTGAGAGGTTTTGACACTTGTCGCAGGTACATCTCCGATATTCTTTTCCGTCGCGGAGAAGCCTCCTATAAAATTTGTTTGTTTTTTATTGTCCGGCGACGTCTCTGAGACGCCATGGCTGCATCCAGGGGGGGGGGGGGGGGGGAGCAGGGGGCGGCGACCCCTATAATTGAAATTATATTACAACTTACGAGATCATGAATTTAGTATTCATTTGAGAACTTTCTCCATTATACATCAGAAATTCTCGGCCTCGTGGGACCGAGGACTCGTGGGACCGAGTACTCTTGGGATCGAGAGACTCGTGGGACCGAGGACTCGGAAAAAATATTCGGCCTCTGGGACCGAGGACCTCCTGTGAGGACTGAAGGTCTCGTGGACCGAGGACTCGTGGGAAAATACTCGGCCTCGTGGACCGAGGACTGCGTGGGATCGAGGACTCGTGGGACGAGGACTCGTGGGAAGACCCCAGTCAACAGGCATTGTATTAAAGCAAAACATAGAATTCGTCTTGAATTCGTATTCATACATGCTTGGTATCTATATAAAAATTATTTAAACGAGAAATTAAGATTTATTTAGCAATTGAGTTCACTAATCCTGTCCATGATAAATCATTTGTTCAATCTATTCCTAAGTATTATTACTGAGTCCTTTCTTACATACTTCATTATTATAAGCTTCTTATTCCATTAACCTGTTAACCTTGAAATCATGTGCATGTTTCAACTTCCCCTTTGAACAAAATAAAATGCTTTCTGTTTTCCCAACATGTAAACTAAGTTTATTGTCAGTCATCCACTCATGCGAATTTGCAAGTTCTGCACTAAGCTTTTCTCCAATCGTCTTAGAGTTAGTGTCTGAGATACAGTAAAACGCTATTCCGTCAGCATATAAAGTAATTTAGAACCGTTAACCAAGAACACATATCTTAATATAACACAATAAAACATGATAGGGCCTAAAATGCTTCCCTGTGCCTTCGAAACTCCTCCGCATTTAATTAGCAGGGAAATCAGATAATACTCTCTGCATAGTTACCACTTGATGACGAATTAGTTAAATACAGATTTAAACATTTACACATGAAGAATCCAACCCATGACCTCTAATTTCTTTAAAAGTATTGCTATGATTTACAGTAAGGCTACCAAAGGCTTTTTGTGAACGTCCAGAATGAAACCATTCAACAAAAGCGCCCTTGAGAAACTTGATTCCGCTAATAAAAATCCGACAAATGTATAAACAAGGTTTTCAGTGGAGTATCCGTCACGAAAACCGGAATTGAAATTCATAAATTACACGTTTTTTTCTTTGAAATATTTTTAATTTGAGTATGAACAGATCTTTCCCAAATCGTTTGAAATATTTCTAAAAGCTGAGACTGAGGATATTTAATCACATTCAAGATTATGCGAACGCGAAGTGCGAGGCCGAATTTTTTAGTAATAATTTCAAACTGAAAACAGTGCATTTTTAAGCTTTTTGTGCTATGTTCAAGAATTGATATTATTACTCATATTAACAACAAAAGCCAGCGCAAAAGCACAAGCAATATTTTTGTCTGCAATATATTAATGAAAACAGAGACATTATTTAGTGTTTTATCATCATCCCGCATGACGAAAAGAATTTTGTATCCTCATTAAAGCCAATCGAACGCGCAGTCGAAAAACTTTGGATACCAAAGCTTTTTTGTGCTGCTCTAAAAAGATACGCTATCTCAATAAAACAAATAAATACCCGCATAAAGCGTTTATATCCGACAAGCTTTTGATAAATCTCAACGAAAAACGATTATTTTGTATTTGTTTGTCATTTCATCGCATGATGCGTATCACCTAACAATAAAGCGAGCGCGAAAAGCGAGCCGAAAATTTTGTTTTCAGCGAAACGCTTTTTTTTTTTTTTTTTGCTTCTTGCTTTGCTATACTACCTAAAAAGGAAAACTACTCTCGTTAAACAAAACAGCGGCGTAGCGCGAGCAAACATCTTCGAGACATAAGTATTATTTTGTCATCTAGCTGGATTTTTTAAAAATACTTATTGACATCAGAGCCTTTCGAGCGCATGTGCTCAAAAACAGGACGGAAAATAATCTCACAAGATATAAGTCGGGCCAAAGCGCTCAAGCTTAAATATTGACTTAAAATTGGATTAACGCGCCTTTTAGCTGCTAACAAGTGGGAATTGATTTTCCCCTTAATTCCTCTTCGCAAAACCATCTAACCCCCCCCCCTCCCCACCTCTTCTCTCTCTTCATTTCTCGCAAATACACCGTCACTGCTTTTGTTCGATAAACCTGTATCAAGGTCTACTTGCAAACCCCCACCCCCCCCCCCTCTCTCTCTCTCTGCCGTCCCTTGCAATTATTACCCTGGTTTTGTTGCCCCGTACGATGCTGTTGTTCATATTTACATAACTTATCCATATTCACTTACGACGCCTGTGATCTTAATAGCAGAAGGGTTGACGATAAACACATTATAGCCAAAAAAAGACAAATAAGTCCTACGAATTACCAACAATAATCCTTCCTTTATACTTCCGCTCCATATAAATCACACTTGGAACATGGACTTCTTTGCTTATAATACAGCAATTTGTCAATACGTGTGATATGATGTGTATCTTGTACTGCAGCTAGAACCAGTACGTAGGTCTACATTATGCAGCGGAGTAGTAAATTCTCTCGCGCAAAATAATTTGAAGCAGATTAGACTCGCTCGCGAGCAGTTTCGTTGGAATATTTTGAATAAATGGCAGAAATAAATGGTGTAAAAAAAAAAAAATACGCGCGCGCGGCGTGGTGGGGATGTAAATGCACTGAGCTGAGCGTCCATCGTTGCCCGAGCGACGAGCGGAACGGATTTTATTAGTGTGTTCTCCGCATTACATTTGGTAGTTTCATTTTGCAGACACTTTCGTGATGCTTAGAGTCGGTGTCAGTGAAACGGGTTTCAGGGGCGGTGCCGCAACCCTTTAAGGATTTTATTTTATTCCTTTATATTTTTTTTTCTAGTAGGGGAGGGGGGACCCCAAGCTTAGGGCCACCTCAAAATATTTTTATTCTGAAATTGTGCTTGCTACTGAAGTGGTCCATAATCCAGTTTGAAAATGAGTGGCGCTCTTAAAAGCCTGTGACGCTGAATATTCTCCAAGAAATATGCGATATGTAAAAAAGAATTAAGCAAGAACGAGAGAGAGAGAGACAGAGAGAGAGAGAAATTGTTAAAACTTGTGATTTCAAAGCTGAGGAAATTATGTGTAAACGGAGTGAACGGGATCAGATGAAGCGTACCCCAGACGACCCGGCGCGCCGGGTCGTTGAGGGGGCACTTCCCTTTCGACCGGGTACTATACGGTATAGCAGTAGCGGAAAGTGAGGTAAGATAGCCAGTTTTTACATTTTGGCTCCTGACTTCCAATAGATAGATACTGTAGTTATGGCTTTGATTCATTAATGAAGTAGGATGGGGGGCCCGTTGTCCGGACACTTAAGCAGATAAAAACATCATCTTTTGCTCTCGATTTTCTCAAAATTTGTGCAGTAAATAGCAAAAATATTTGTGAACATTTGTGCTTTGTTATATTGTCTGATATTATTTTCAATCAATTAATGAAATACTGATCACAAACTCCTAGAATTGCCGTCTTTGTCCGGACAAACAGCCCGTCCGGACATACAACAACTGGGTATACAACTACTGTTCTCCTTTCCCCCCCCTAAACAGCTGTGAAGCTATGCATTTTATATTTGTCTAATTTCCCGCCAAAAAAAAAAAAATTGTCAAAGGATCATTTTACCCCAGACATGAGGTAAGCATGAGCCAGTGCCTGGGGTAAGATGATCATATACTAAATGCGTGTATTATCTTGCAAATTAGGTAAATAACTAAAAAAAATAAAATTGTTCAAATTCATAAGCTTGTCTTTTCTTCTTTGTTGTCTAAGAACGAAAACCAAAGAAACATCGGAATAAAACTTACAAAACAACTTTTTAAAATTGGGATTTTTAAGTTAGAATTTATAGTTATGGTATGGCTACACTTACCCACCAAAACCACATCTTACCCCGCACGTGTTAAATGTAGCAAAAATGCTTTTAACACATGAATCCGCTATAATATAATATATATTTCATAATAAGCATTTTTGATATAGGTCCCAAGTGGGAAGACAAAATCATTCCATATCTATAATAGATAAATTTCAAAAAATGTGTAAATTAACAAAATGACGTCAAATTTCTACCCCATTCTTAGCTCATGTCTTGAATTGTTTCCAGTGACATTAAATGGATGTCCTTAATGTTATGGAGGTGCAAACTAGCTTTTATTTATTACCGTTTCCGAGTTACAGGGGTGGCTCAATTTTACCCACAGGCTCATCTTATCTCACTTTACTCTTATGTACCTACAAAGGTGCCAGGTAAAAATGGCAGAGGTAAAAATGGCAGAGGCAAAAATGGCAGATAAAAATGGCCAGAGGTAAAAATGGCAGAGGTAAAATGGCAGAGGAAAATGGCAAGATGCAAAATGGCAGAGGTAAAAATGCAAGAGGAAAAAATGGCAGAGTAAAAATGGCAGAGGTAAAAATGGCAGAAAAGTAAAAATGGCAGAAGTAAAAATGGCAGAGGTAAAAATGGCAAGAGGTAAAAATGGCAGAGGCAAAAGTGGCAGAGGTACAAAATGGCGGGGTAAGAAATGCAAGAGGTAAAAATAATGGGCAGAGGTAAAAATTGCGGAGGTAAAAATGACAGAATAAAATGGAATGTCTTACGCAGTCCAATCCAATTGTCATAGCAAAGCACATACATATAATTATGGCAAAATTCCCTAAAGGAAAGGGCTAACATAAGAAAGAAAACTAATGAGGAAGGGATTTCAAGAACATTGGCTGGACTGCCTGGAAGGCCGGTCTTATCTTAGAATTGGACGACTTTCCATTTGTAACTATCCGCTTTGAGAGTTGTTATAGCGAAGTGAACGATTGTAATATTAATTTACATTATTGCCTTTCAACTGTGCATGTTAATAACAAATTATATTTTGGTAATCTTATCCTTTATAATAATTATGATGTAAAAGTAATGAAAGAATACTTTCGTTAATATGTTTTGTTGTTCATTCTGTATTTATCCATGACCATGCCACAAGTTAGAAAATTACATTTTCTACATTACTGACTACGTAACTTGTTATGTAATATAGCTAGTGCAAGTGGAAGTATAATTATTGTCGCCAAAGTGTCAATAATGATGGGTTGATGTGATTATGGCTTATATTAACGTTTGGCTTCAATTTATCTCTTCTGCGTATAAACTAATTTCAATCAATGTCCAATCAAGTAATGTAGAAATCAAAAACCAATGTAAATTGATTTTGGAGGTCAGATCCAAATAAAGTAATCATGGTAACAAGAAAAAAATAGACGAGAGCGCGAAGCGCGGCGAAATTATACTCGAAGTATAAGAGACCAAGAAGGCGAAAGACATTCAAGATCCAATTTGCCCCTTTTATTGAAAGACCAATTTAGCGACCACCTTACGTTTTAGTCATTTTGCGCCCCTACGCCTTTTCTAACCTTTTCTTCTCTTCGGCAGGCCCTGTGCACGTAAACTGGGGGGTGGGGGGGCGGGCGGGCGCCGTGCCCACATACCGATGATTAACCAATATTATGACCTTATTGAAGTATTTTTTTAAAGCAAATTACCTGGTATAAACTAATACAATATAGGCCTGTAATGAAAATGAAATAACACAAATTATATAGGCTGTAATCAGTTCATTTAAAGTGGTTTTACTCACAAAGAGTCCCTGCAAAGTATAAAAGGTCATGACAAGTTTCATATTATTTTTATGCTGATATCGACTAGAAAGGTGCAGTCTTTTCGAATTGTCGTAATCATGGAATGATTTATATTCGTGACGATAAATATCCGCAGCTTCTAAAAGTTAATCGAAGTTAAAGTTTAAATTCATTAAGATATTAATACTCAGTTCAATCTCCGGAAACGGTTCTGAAAGTGCGGGGATGAACAGATGCAATGAAAACACAGCAATGAGGGGTAATTTTCCGTTTTTCGTACGGCCGCGGCCCTGTCAGATCAATTAACCGCAAATGCAACCGCCATTCTTACTCTGCCATTTTTGGCCTCCGCGGCATTTTACCTCTCATTTTTACCTCTGCCATATGTACCGTCTGCCATTTTTACCCGCCATTTTTACCTCTGGCAATTTTTACCTCCGCCATTTTTACTCTGGCATTTTACCTCTGCCATTTTACCCTCTGCCATTTTTACGCTCTGCCATTTTAAACCACCGCCATTTTTCCTAGCGCCATTTTACCTCTGCATTTTTACTCGCCATTTTACCTCTGCCGATTTTACCTCTGCCATTTTTACTCTCTGCCATTTAACCGTACGGTCCATTTTTACCTCCGCCATTTTTAACTCCGCGCATTTTACACCGAACCACTTTAAAAAGAGTTTTCTATCTTCAAACGCGACGCGAAATCAACAATAAAGAGATTTTATTTTGTCGTCAGGAATGCCCTTCAATATCACATATTGATGTAATTTCGTCCAAAAAGGACGTAAAGTGAAGTAAAGTTTTTTATCGACATACGGAATGAAAGCTACAAGGATATTGAGAGATTGGCCCAAAATTAAGCAAAAATGTAAATGGTTTGAAATCTATAGTAAAATATGGGAATTTCATAAAATCGGAACAATGTTATGATTTTCTTATATGTATATATTTTTTCTTAAGTTTTAGTTTTTCGAAGAACGGTTCTGTGCATAGTATCATGCATATTTAATTAGTGAGCTGATGATGTCATTGATCCACGTTTTCTTTTGTATTTTACTGTATGAAATAACACACTTATTAAAATTTTCTGCTCCAGGAATAAAAAGTAAAGGAATAACTCTTGAAATGGAAAGTTTAAGATCACCATGGCTGTAACGTATGTCAATAAAAATGGATATCTCACAGAGTAGCGAACCCAAGTGAATGAAGCGAATTTACACATAATTTTATACAGTGCGTCCCAGAAAAAAGTATACCCAACTTTGAGAGCCTCATATTAAAATATTATAGCTTGTGTGACCTTGAAATATATATCATGATAAAGAGCAACTCATATTATTTTCAATGATACCAAACTTATACCTGTGTTGTGACGGATGACTGAGCAGTTGGGCTTTAAAACACAAGCGTAAAAAGTGCCCTGTCCCAAGTTTGAGCAAAAGCAGCCCCTGCATTTCAATAGATCAAGAAATAGTAATCCTTTGCAGGCGCGTATCCAGGATTTCGCACCCCGGGGGGCCCGACGTGAATTTGGCGCCCCTGTGTACTTTTCAAAATA
>CALNVZ010001721.1:5030856-5042978 GCA_940671915.1 Paracentrotus lividus
CCAGTGCTTCCTTGGCCAGATGAGACAGGAACCAGACACAGTCCGCCTGCTCGTTGAAGCTGCCGTCATACTGCACAATCTCATCAGGAATTAGCGCTATCAGGCACTGGACGTCCGCATGTTGGACCAGGTGGATGCCCAGCACAACCTCATCCCTGGAGCTTGGAGAACTACCGCCATCACTGAGGATTTGAACAGGCCCATCAGGGGAAGCAGGGACACTGAGCTTGCCAAACGCCAATGGGATACGCTCAAGTACTACTTCAACAGTGCGGGAGCGGTTGCATGGCAGGATAAGATGGTGTAGACATCATGTATAGTACTTTTGGGGGATGCTGAGAGCGATCTCTTGGAGCAGAGCCTCCATCAGCTTGAGTCAGCGCCACCACGCGAATGGCTTCATCATTCAGGACCTCGTCGTCATCTTTGCTGCTTGCAAGGGGTCTCACCCTGGGCCTCTTGGACTGGGGATCCTTCTTCTTGGACTGCTCAGGTTTGCCCTTCTTCCCCTTGCCACTGCCTTTGTTGCCTTTGGGGGGGCATCTTCTTTAAAAATTATTAGTAGAGGTGTTGTCGAGTCGAATATTGAATGTCCTGTGATGCAGTCCTGCTTTTATAGGCGGCAAGTGGCGCCGAATGGCGGAAACCAAGTGGTATTTGGCGCGAAGTAGTCACTAATCGGGTGCCGTTTGGCTCGCGCCACTGTACATTTGGCGCGGACTATTCGCTCAAAATCTCGCAAAATCTCGTTGGTGTAACTTGGCGCGCGCCATTACATTCCAGTTGATTCCATTAGGCGGTCTGTTTGCGCCATTTGGTGCCACTTGGTCGACACTTCGCGCTGATTTTGGCGCGACGAAAATTTTAAACATTTTGAAATTTTCATCGCGCCAGATTCAATATTTGGCGCCGTTACGCGCCACTGCGAGCCAGTTGGGGGACACTTTGCGCCACTACACGCCACTAGGCACCTTATTGGCGACATGAGGCGCCACAGCAAAAAGGAGAAAATCGCTTTGGCGTGAAGTGGCGCGAAGTGGCGCCGGCCCAGTGGACTCCTAGCATTAGTTTAAGGTCGATTTGGCGTCCCACCTATGTTGAAGGTCAATTTGGCGCCCCTATGTTTAAGCTCAATTTGGCGCCCCTTAGTTTAAAGGTCCATTCGGCACCCTTAAGTTTATTGGCGTTGCTTAGTTTACTGTCGATTTGGCGCCCCCTAATTTTTTTAAGGGCGCCCCTTCCCCTCCCCCTTTTTCAATTTGGCGCCCTTACTAGTTAAGGTCGATTTGGCGCCCCTAAGTTTAATATCAATTAGGCGCCTCCTCAGCTTCAGGTCAATTTGGCGCCCCATCTAAGTTTCGGTCAATTTGCGCCCCTACGTTTAAGCTCAATTTGGCTCCCCCGTAGTTTAATGTCGATTTTCGCCCCCTAAATTTAAGGGCGATTTGCGCGCCCTATAAGTTTAAGGTCAATTTGGCGCCCTTAGTTTACTGTCGATTTGGCGCCCCTAAATTTATGGTCGATTTGGCGCCCCTAAGTTTAAGGTCAATTTGGCACCCCTTAGTTTACTGTCGATTTGGCGCCCCTATATTTAAGGTCGATTTGGCGCCCCCCTAATTGTAAGGTCGATTTGGCGGCCCCTAAGTTTAAGGTCAATTTGGCGCCCCTTGTTTAACTGATGATTTGGCGTCCCCATTTTTTTTTAAGGGCGCCCCTCCCCTTTCCTTTTTTTTCTCTTCTCTCTCTCTCTCTCTCTCTTTTTTTTTTTTTTTTTTTTTCTTCCTTCCTCTTTTCCCCTTTTTTTTCCTTCTCTTTCCCCTTTTTTCCCTTTCTCTTTTTTTTTCTCCTTTTTTTCTTCTTCTTTTTTTTCTTTCCTTTTTCTCCCTTTTTCTTCTCTTTTCGGCGCCCTGCGCGCCCCCCCGGGGGGCCCGGGCCCGTAAAGCCCCCCAGAATACGCGCATGCTTTGTGCCTGTGAATGACTCAGGAAGGGGGGATCACAGTTCGTGCGGGGACCCGTACGGCGAGGGGAATCAGTCGTTTTTATAATTTCTCTACAGTGCGGTTCCAAATTTTTTTCCGCACGAGATTTACCCTCAGAACGACTTGGATAGAGCCACTATTGTGTCATACCTCCTTTCCCCAAAACCCTCTATTCCGGGGTCCCTACGGTGAGTAGGAAAAGACGCTTTAACCTTTACGTGCGGTTCCCGCGCCGACTCCTTTGATTTTGTGCACACCGGAACATTTTCCACTAGTTATGCTTTAAATGCAGGGGAGCCGGAAAGATCGAGAGTGTGCACTCGATTTTCCCGGCGTTTTTCTCAACCCGGTAGGCCGTAGAAAATCCGTGGAGTCACCAAAGGGACCCGAGCGGGGTTCTGCCGGTAGCCGTACGGGTTTCTGCCTGTAGCCGAGTGGGCTCCCCCGCGTGTTTTCAGCGAGTCCTCCAATTAAAATATTGACAGGCCTCTTGCTATACGGTTCCCATGCGACTTTCCTGCGGCCCCCGCCAGGGCCCCTAAAAGGTTACTGAAGAAACTATACGAGAGGGTTAGACCAACGAACGTTGAGGGCGTCAACGACTTCGCCAGTTGCTCTAAGGAAGGCCAACTCCGCTGATTTTTGTGACCAAGAAAAAATTTGGGCGGCCGTGACAGTACTTTGTAGATTTGACGAAGGACAAGAAATACTGATTTTTGTAAATATAATCTATTTATTTGATAATTATATCCAATCCTATTTTATGTAGTAATTTATTTAAACTACCACTATATTTTTTTTTAATGTGAAAAAAATATAAAAAAAGATTTTTTGTATTAAAACTGTGCGCGAATGTCAGCTGAATGCGCGTAGGCAGTTGGCCTTTTAGAGAACACGCGAAGCTGTTGTCGCCCTCTAGTTCGTTGGTTGCGATCATGGGTCAGATCTCAAACTCTGTCCTGAAATATATGGTAGGGGTTCATAAAGCTACGCGGTTCATAAAGCTACGCACTGCAAAATACGCGCTAAAGTGAATGGGGCCAAAATAAATTATGCACTCGCATAATACAGGCACCATCATAGCAAAATAGTGTTTCATTTCAAAGTTCAAAATTCCACCTTTTACGGCTAAACATATAAGCAAGGTGCTAAAAAGGTAAAAATTATTGAATTGTGGTAACTATTTCATAATGTATCATGAAAATTTGGAAGAAAATACATAATTAAAAGTGTTAAATCAAACTTCAAAATGAGTGCGTAGACTTATGAACCGTTCTTTTTTGACGGCAACGGAGGAGAGGGTTTCGATGTCGCCGCGATTTTCGTAATTGCTGTTAGTTTTATTCCATGTTTTTTTTGCACCAAGTTAATCCTCACAAAATGTAGCAAAAGATCGTATAAAAATAGTAATATGAAATATTAAATTCGATGACTTTTAAATCGTCAAAAACTAATCGCGTAGCTTTATGACCCCCCTTCATACTTTTGTTTATATACAGTCTGTGTAAAAAAAAAATGGTATACCCAGTTGTTGTATGTCCGGACGGGTTGTTTGTCCGGACAAGAAGGCAATTTTCGGAGCTTTGTGATCAATATCAGTCGGAAAAAAAATATTTAGGTGTGAAACATTTTCAAATAATGTGTGTATGTGGTACAAAAATAAAGCCAAAAGATTTTCCCTGCTGATGCGCTTTGTTCTGTATAATTTGCTTTTGTAATCAAAAGTTATGCTAATTTTTGTAGGCGAGGAACAAATCAAAATTGAGCACTTCAGGGCTATTATGCGAAACCTATACACAAAGGCATGGGACGGCGTGCGAAAAGTGGATTTTCTTGATTGTAGAAAACTAGTTATATCTCAAAAACTACAAAACCAAATTTGATGTAAAAAATTTCAGAAGAAAGTCTGATTGTCCTGCTTTACCAAAATATCAAACAGTACCAGGTTGTGATTAATATTCATACTATAAAAAATGTTTTCCACTTGTACCATTTTATTTGACACAGACTGTATGTGAGAAGACGTTTTGGTATTGTGACGTAATTAGTTATTTCTTTGTTTCATTAGTTTGTTGTGCGCTATTGATATTGCGTAACAGGGGCGGCTCAATATTGTGCGCGATGTAATTTTGTATTTTATTATTGTAGCATTCGCGCATATTTGTTATTTTATTAATTGCGCGCTTAATAAAAGAAAGGAACATTTTGTTTGTCATCACTTCTCGCAGAATTCCATTAAGAGTAGTCAACCCCAATTTTGTTCTCAAGACTTCCTGGGTTTATGCATGCAGCCGTGTGATTCTCAGACAACTTGGTACAGATCACTTTTGACCAATGTTTTTAAACACTCGAGTGTTCAGTCATCCATGACAGTATCGGTATGATTTTGGTATCATTAAATAGAATATGAGTTACTCTTTATCATGAAAATAAAATTAATTACACAGAAGTTATATACCCAGTTGTTGTATGGGGGAGGGTCCGAATTTGGACGGCCGTAACAGTACTTTGTAGATTTGACGAAGGACAAGAAATACTGATTTTTGTAAATATAATCTATTTATTTGATAATTATATCCAATCCTATTTTATGTAGTAATTTATTTAAACTACCACTATATTTTTTTTAATGTGAAAAAAATATAAAAAAAGATTTTTTGTATTAAAACTGTGCGCGAATGTCAGCTGAATGCGCGTAGGCAGTTGGCCTTTTAGAGAACACGCGAAGCTGTTGTCGCCCTCTAGTTCGTTGGTTGCGATCATTGTGCACACCGGAACATTTTCCACTAGTTATGCTTTAAATGCAGGGGAGCCGGAAAGATCGAGAGTGTGCACTCGATTTTCCCGGCGTTTTTCTCAACCCGGTAGGCCGTAGAAAATCCGTGGAGTCACCAAAGGGACCCGAGCGGGGTTCTGCCGGTAGCCGTACGGGTTTCTGCCTGTAGCCGAGTGGGCTCCCCCCGTGTTTTTCAGCGAGTCCTCCAATTAAAATATTGACAGGCCTCTTGCTATACGGTTCCCATGCGACTTTCCTGCGGCCCCCGCCAGGGCCCCTAAAAGGTTACTGAAGAAACTATACGAGAGGGTTAGACCAACGAACGTTGAGGGCGTCAACAGCTTCGCCAGTTGCTCTAAGGAAGGCCAACTCCGCTGATTTTTTGTGACCAAGAAAAAACTTTCGGTTGCTGTTGTCGTTCGCTTTTGGTTGCTTTGGTTGGTCCACTCGTTCGGTGTCTCTTTTGGCTCTTCATTTTTGTTTTGTTTTTGGCGCCCTTCCTTCATTTCGTGTCGTTTTTGCGCTTCTTTTGTCGGGTTGGCTGGTCGCTCTTTGTTCGCGCCCTTTTCTTTTGCGCTTAACTTTGTTTCTGTGTTTTGGTCGGTGTGGTGCGCTTAATGTCGATTCGCTGTTTTGTTTGTGCCGTGAATCCGGGTTGTCTCTTTGTGGTGTGCCTTTGCCCTTGTGGTTTGCGCCTTGTCTCCCTTGTTGCTTGCTCCGTTTTGTTGCGCTGTTCGCTTGGCTCCGTTTCGGTTTTCCCTGCCTTGTTTTGTTCCTTTTCCTGTTGGCTGCCTTTGCGGCGTACGCTGGTCTTTTCGCTTTTGGTGATTTGTTTTGTTGTGATTCCCGGTGTCTCTTGGTTTTTTCCTTTGCCTTTCGGCTTTTCTTGTTGAGTTCCGCTTGCTGTTTGTGCGCTGTTGCTTCAGGCTTACCCACTTTTCCCTTTGCGCGGCACCTTTTCTTCAGCGTGCTTCCTCCTGGTCTCTCAGTTGTGTGTTTCCTGGTTCCGCCTGGGGCTCTTATGCGAGCTGGGTTCCCTTTCCTTCCGTCAGTGGGGTGGTCCCTCTCCGTGTTTTGTTCTCGTTTTGCCTGCTTTGTAGTCGCGCTGCTAGATGTTGTGCGTTTGGCTGTCAGCGTCTCTCCACCTCCCCTGCACCTGTTGGCTTGCTGGTTGGTGTGATTTTTGCCAGGCCTCGATATGGCATCTTCTTCTGTCTGGGCGTTTTTGGTGCCCATCGTCTCTCGGTCCCACTCTTGGCAGAACTTTATTCCTCTCTAGCAGTTTTTACTTCTAGTTGTTCCTGCTGGCTTGTAGATTTTCCTAGTCTTGTGTCTTGTGGCTTTCGCTGGTTGGTGGTGGTTGGCTTTAGTTGTTCTGGCCCGCTTCTCCCATATTGTGACTATTGCGGTGTGCGTAGCTGCTGGCTTTTGTGCACTTCCTCTTCGCTTCCACTTTGCTTTCTCTTCTGCCTTGCTGCTGTGTCGCCCTCCCTCTTTGTTCCGTCGTTTCTTTGTGGTTGAAGACCGTCTGCTTTTTGTCCCTGCGGCGTACTGTTGTACGCCTCCTGTGGTCGTACTTTTGCCCCTCTCCGCGCTTCATTCTTACTTTAGTGGTGTCTCGTGGGAGGCGTGTTTGTTGAAACTGCTTTGGCTTTGAGAGTTCTTCGCGTTTCAGTTTTTACTTGGCTCGATGACGTACCGTGAATAGATCACGTCTGTTGTCTGTTGCAGCTGCGTCATTTTCATCTGCAATCTTACTTCTACAGGTTTGCGTTCTCTAGGCCTGGCGGTTCCGTCATTAGTTTGGCACAATGTTGTGGTGCCATGCCCTCTCTTTCATCCTGGTTAGCTTGGGCCTTCGACCTATATTCTCACTGATGGATTTGATTATCGGCTTCCATTCTAGGGGATTCAGGGCCCTTGAGTGCTATTTAACGCCATTGTGTGTGTCTTCAGTAATTATACTCTTCAACGGTGCGGTGAGCTTTGGTTTGGGCATGGCAGGTATTAAGATGGTGCTAGAATCATGTATATGTTTTTTTGGGGGTTTCTGAGAGCGATTTCTTGTGAGAGAGCTCTATGCTTTGTATTGTCATGCGCCACACTGCTTGAATGGCTTCATCATTCCAGTGATTCCTTTGTCGTTATTTCTTTGGGCTGCTTGCAAGGGTTGTCTTCCATGGGCTCTATGGTTCTTGGGGATCTTTTTCTTGGCTGCTGGTTTGCCTTCTTTCTCTCTTGTTCTCATTTTGCCTTTGTTGCTTTTGGGGGGCTTATTCTTCTTTTAAAATTTTTTGTGTTAGGTGTGTTTTGTCGAGTGAGATTATTGATTGTTTCTGTGTGCAGTCTTGTGCTTTATGGCGGATTATAGTTGGAGGTCCGTTTAATTGGCGGAACCCTTTTTAAGGTGTGTTTTGTGCGCGAAGTCGTTTTTCATAATGGTGTGTGGTCGTTTTTGGCTTGCGCACTTGTTTTACATTTTTTTGGGAACTGGCTGGACTATTTTCAATTCTCTTGCAATTTATTCTTCGTTGGTTTTGTTAATTGGCTTGTTCGCGCATATTATTTTCTGTTTGTTTCTATTTTTTATGGTTTTGGTCTGGTTTTGCGCATTTTTGGTGTTCCTTACTATTTGTGTCGAATCTTTCGTGCGGTGATTTTTGGGTTCGTTTACTGTAAATTTTTTTAAACATTTTGAATTATTTTTAACGGCCTGATTCTTTCTATTTGGCGACGTTTTTTGCGCTCACTTGGAGCCAGTTGGTGGGAACTTTGGCATTACACGACTAGTTGCTATTATTTTGGCGACATTTGAGGCGAAGAAAGGTTAGATAAATCGCTTTTTTGGCGTGAATGTGTTGCGAAGTGGTCGTGCTGGTTTCGTGGTATCCTAGCTTAGTTAATTGGTCGATTTGGCTTTGTCCTCACCTTTATGGTTGATTGGTTCATGTTTTGGCGCTCCTTTTGTTTAAGCTCGAATTTTTGGGCTTTCTCTTTTAGTTTAAGGTTTTCCTTCGGCACAACTTAAGTTTATTGGGTTGGTTTTTTAGTTTTTTATGTTTGTTTTTTTGGCGCCCCTTTTATTTTTTTTTTAATAAGGGCGCCCCTTCCCTCTTCCCTTTTTTCCAATTTTGGCGCCTCTTATTGTATAAAGTGTATTTTGGGCTTTCTAGTTTATTATATTAATTTAAGGATGCTCTTTCGTTCAGTGTAGTTTTGGGAGCCCATTAAGTTTGGGTTAATTTTGGCGCCTCTCTTTAGTTTAAGCTCAATTTGGTTCTTCGTTCGTAGTTAATGTCGATTTTGCTTGCCCCGTTTTAAATTTAAGTTTGGCGTTTGGGCCGTTCTTATATAGTTTGGTTCATTTTTTTGGCGCTCTCTTATTTTTTATTCTGTGATTTTGAGAGCTCTTAAATTTTTCTCGGTCGGCTTCCCTTCTTGCTCCGCTGCCTCCCCCTCTCCCCAGTTTTTTAGGTCTATTCTTCGGCACCCTCCCCTCCTCCCTCCCCTTCCCCCCCTCCCTTCTTTCTTTCTCCTTCTCCCCCCTCCCTCTCCCTTCTCTTCCTTTCTGTTTTACTGTTTCGTTTTTGGCGTTCTTGCTATTTATTTTTAAGGTCTTTTGATTTGGCGCCCTCCTATGTTAGGTCGTTTGGCGCTTTCGTTTTAGGTTTCTTTTGGCGCTCTTTTAGTTATACATGTATGTTTTTTGGCGTCTCATTTTTTTTTTTAAGGGCTTGCCTCTTTTCCCTTTTTTCCTTTTTTTCCTTTTCTTTCTTTCTCTTTTTCTTCTTCTCTTCTTTTCTTCTTTTTTTTTTTTTTTTTTATTTTTCTTCTCTTCTTTCTTTTTCCCTTTTTTTCCTTCTTATATCTCCTTTTCCTTTTTCTCTTTTTTTCATTTTTTTTCCTTTCTTTCTTTTTTTTTTCTTTTCTCATACTTTTTCTTCTTTTTTTTCGTGTGTCCTGCGTTGCTTCTTCGGGGGTCGGGTTGATATTGTCTCTAGTATATCGCGCATAGCCTTTGGGTGCTTATGATGATCAGGAATGGGGGAAAAGTTCGTTTGGGGGGATTTTTCTTGTTAGGCGATGGTGAATAGTACTGTTTTTATATTTTTCTTACGTGGGTTTCAATTTTATTTTTTCTGTTCCATCGATTTGATACTTCTTTAGATGTATTTTTTGGGATTAGGTAACTTATTTGTTTTGTATATTTATTTTTCCCATAATAACCTTCTATTTCGTGGTCTACGTGAATGAGGTATTATATAGATACGCTTTAACTTTTTTTTTAGTGGCGGTTCGGCGAATTCCTTATGATTTTAGTGCCAGGATTTTTTTTTTGCCATAGTTTTGCTTTATGCATAATTTAGGGGAAGCGGACTTTATCGAGTGTGTGCACTTCTGATTTTCCTCTGGGTGTTTTTCTCTTAACTCTTCGGTAGGCGTAGTATTCCGTTGGTTAGTTCTTAGTTACCTGTATGGGGGTTTTTGTTCGTGTTAGTCCGTTTCGGGTTTTTGCTGTAGTCGAGTTTTGGGCTTTTCTTCCGTTGTTTTTCCTTGCTGGTTCTCCATATTATTTGACTTAGGTCTTTGTTTTCGTGGTTCCATGTGTCGCCTTCCTGCGGCTTTCCGCCTGGGCTTTAATGGTTTGTAGTTGTATATCTCTTTGTGGTGGTTAGTACTCAATCGTTATTGTTTGAGTTTTTTGGGTAATCATGTTTTTCTTGCCAGTTTGCTTCTATGTGAAGGCTTATTCTGTGATTTTTTTTGTGGACGTATACAGTAAAAACTTTGGGCGGTCGGTGACTTGTCTTTTCGGTGATTTTTTGCGATTTAGTGACAGAAATTGATTTTTGTATTTATTATTTTAATTTGTTGTATTTATCTTATCATTTTTATGTGTAATTTTTAAACATTTATATTTTTTTTTTAATTGTTGAAAATATTTTTATAAGTTTGCTTTTTTGGGGTATTTAACTGGGTGCGGCTGTTTTTAATGTGCTGTTATTGTTCGCGTAGTTTGTAGTTGGCTTTTACTTTAGAGAAAACTGCGAATTCTGTTTTTTGTTGCTTCTATTTGTTTCTGTTGGGTTTTATGACTGTTTTACTATGGGTCAAGATTTAAATCTTTTCTGTCCTGATATTATTGGTATGGGTTCATTAAGTTCTTAGTCTGGTTTTTATAAGCTGCTATTGCAAATTACGCTGTTAGTGAATGGTGTTGCCAATTATTTATTGCCTGATAATATGGACAATCAATGTAATCAGATGTAATTCTTTTCAATATAGGTTTTATAATTCCATTTTTTATAGTGCTACTTATTAGCAGTGTGCTAATTATTTGGTTATATATTGAATATGTGGTAATATTTTATTTATTTGTTTTATGTTAATTGTGAATGATTATACATATTTTTATAGGTGTTTTCATCATAGATGTCTCAAATATGTAGTGGTATTGCTTATGATATGTTTTTTTATTTTTGATTTTTGGCAGGGAGGAGAGTTTGATGTGTTTGGATTTTTGTTATTTTGCTGTAGTTTTTTTAGTTTTTTTTTGACACATATTGTAATCTTCAAATTAATGTAGTTTTTAATTTAGAATCGTATAAAATAGTATTTGTTTATTTTTAATTCGATGATTTTTATTATTGCAAACATACTATTTTTTTCCGCTGTAGCTTTTTGACTTTATTTTATTTTTTTTGTATGTACAGTTTTTATGTGGTTAAAATAAATTGTATATTTTTTTTCGTTTGTTTGTTGTTCCTGTCGGGTTTGTTTTGTTCGGAAGAATGTTAATTTTCTCGTGAGCTTTGTGATTCATTTATCTAGTGGAAAAAAAAATTTTTAGTTTTGGTGTGACTATTTTATTAATATGTGTGTAGTGGTATAAATAAGCAAGATTTTTCACCTGCTGATTTTTGCGCTTTGTTTGTTAATTTGCTTTTTGATGTATCAAAAGTTATGCTATTTATTTTTGTTAGGTCGAGGAAATAAATCATAAATTGAGTTCAACTTCTAGGCTATTTGCGAATTTACCTATACATTCAAGGCATGGGACGTTGCGTGCGATAAGTGGATTTTTCTTTGATTGTAGATAAACTAGTTATATTTCTCAAAAACTCATAACCAATATTTGATGTTTAATATTTTCAGAAGAAGTCTGATTGTCTTGTTTTTTTACAAATTATTCAAATACTGTAGCAGGTTGATGATTAATATTTATACTATATGAAAATTTGTTTTTCTCACTTGTACATTTTATTTGACTCTGACTGTTATGTGAGAAACGTTTTTGTATTTTTTTGTGATCGTAATTAGTTATTTCTTTGGTTTCATTAGTTTTTGTTGTGTGGGCGCTTTGTATATTGCGTAACGGTTGGCGGCTCAATATTGTTGCGCCGTATGTTATTTTGTATTTTAATTATTGTGTTCGCGTCATATTTTTTGTTATTTATTTGCCATTCGCTTATTGATATAAAAGGAAGAACATTTTGTTATTGTTTCAATCTTTTTCTGAGATATTTTCCATAAGAGTAGTCCAACTATTATTTTGTTCTTACAGAACTTCCTTGGTTGTATTGCATGCTAGTTGCCGTGTGATTTCTCAGACACTTGTATCAGATCATTTTGACAATGTTTTATACATTCGGTGTTTCAGTCATCATGAGTATCGGTATGATTTTTGGTATCATTAAATGAATATGAGTTACTCTTTATCATGAATAATAATGAATTACATCTGAAGTTTATTACCCAGTTGTTGTTGGGGGAGGGTCCAGAGTTCTCGGTGCAACGAGTCTACGTCCACGTACTCGGTCCCACGAGTCCTACGTCCACGAGGCGATATTTTTCCACGAGTCCTACTCGCCACGACCTACGTCCCACGAGTTTAAGTCACGAGGCCTAGTATTTTTTCCACGAGTATCTCGGTCAAGTCCTCGGGCCGCTGTTCTACGTACGAGTTTCTGTCCACAGAGACTACGTCGCACGAGTCCTACGTTCCCACGAGGCCGAGTATTTTTTCCACGAGTCATACATCCCACGAGGAGGACTCGTGGACGTAGGACTCGTGGGAAATACTCGGCTCTCGTGGGGTAGGATTGTGGGACGTAGGTCTCGTGGGACGTAGGACTCGTGGGACGTAGACTCGGTGGGATCGAGGACCAGTGAGAATTTCGGCTCGTGGACGTAGACTCGTGGGACGTCAGGTCTATTGGGAAGTAGGTCGTGGAATAGGTCCTGTGGGCTGTAGCTCGGTGGGACGTAGGTTTCGTTGGGACGACTTTTGGACTCGTTTGGGACTTGAGGCTCTGGGAAGACCCGTTGTATGTCGGACGGGTTGTTGTCGGACAAGAGGCAATT
>CALNVZ010001721.1:5075132-5147651 GCA_940671915.1 Paracentrotus lividus
GATAGGTGTCAGAACAAATAACTTTTGTTTACCGGTGCAGCCAGACTCCGTAATAACAATGATGTTTCACGGTTAGATGGACCATTTTCTATTGTTTCTGCCCACCGACATGGTTAATTGAATGATGACGTCGCTTTGGATTTTACGCTCTATACCCCAACTTGTGACACATGGCCTTAGTTATGTTGCAATTACTTCCAGTGCTTTAAAAGGAACCGTATTCTTGTGTGTTTCCCATGCATTGATTGCATAACTGTTTATGACTGTAAGATCATAGAGATAAACGAGACACAAAAATATGTTTGAGTACCGTTGGAAATTCACCTCAAATATTTCAAAAGAATTTAGTTGTAAGGGGGACAAAGAGCTACCCTTCATACTACGTAACGATAAACTAGGATAACGCATTCCAATTGCAGGAACTGATTAAATGCAAAAATCTCATCCAGGTGCCAATTAGATTTGAAACTCCTCTTTTAATTTGTGCAGTAAAAAGAAATAAAACACGGAACATCATTTGTGCCAAAACAGCTTATGTCTTGAGCACAGCTTGTGCCAAAGCAAAGCTGGGATTGGAATTACAACTGAGCACTTCTGATTGTGAGTAAAGAATGACCCAATCACGTAAAATAAAAACAAAAACCAAAACAAAGTAATAACTACCAAACACATATACATGTACATATTTTAATTTATGTATTACATCCAAAGTGAGTTAACGAAAGACCGATAGAGGCGTCCTGGGATTTAGAGAAAAGTATTATAATGATATTTATCTTGTAATATAAACATGAACCTAAAAATATTAAATATCATTTGGACATGCCGCATGTTTATTTGTATTTTTTGGTTTGTTTTTGATGTTATGTGTATGTGTGTGTGTGTGTGTTTTGCAAGCTCAGGCTCCCCTTCCCCCATGGCGCAGCCTCTTTTCTGACAAAATACACTTCACGGCCCTTCCAAATGTTATTTCCTACCGAACATAACATTCTAATTTGTATACAGATATTTCTAATGTGGATGCCCAAAACGAAATTTGACAGCGAACATTGACCGAATGCTTTACTGCTCACAACAGCAAATTCATCGCGCCAATTCGCAATTGGATTGAACGGTGTTTGATTTTGGCTACACATAAAACGAATTTCATTGCAGATTTGTAATCGCGATCACATTCCGGAGATAAGCGCTCGAAAGAAATGACAAACTAATCGGAGAGAGTTTTAAATTGACCGCGAAAACCTATATTATTTTTTTTTGGAGGGGGGACGGAGGCGGGGAGAGTTTAAATGGAAATATATTGCCCCTATGTGAGTCAAAGCGAATATGTCATTCTACAAGCCCTTTTATGCAACTTGCTTATATGCATTTATGATGGGGCTCTCACATAAAAGGAAAAATAAAAAAATAAATGAATATGCGCAGGAAGGAGAGGGGTGAGTAATTCTTTTTGTTTATTTATTTTTATTTTATTATTATATTATTTTTTTTGGGGCGGGGGCGGCTACTGAACAATTAAAATACTTGTTTATTTTGATGGGTTCATAATTATCCTGCGCAACTTCAGCTTTTGGTGAATATCAATTTGAGTCCAAAAATTAAGGTCCCAAATATTATATATAAAATTTTTTTAATATCCCTTTTGGGGGAGGGGGCGCTCAGGCATATGTAATTGGCTTCCTCTTCGCCTGTTGCTTTATTAATCAATTGGGTCATCAATGGAAGCAAAGTGGCCGTAGGCAAATCACAGGCTGTTTTTACTGGTGTCAAAATGGTCAGTAATTGTTCAACGGGTCATAATTACGTTATAATCCTCGTCATATCAATTGTAAATTAGCTCTAGTAGATTGGTCAATTACTTGACGTCATAGTCACGTCATAATCTTGTCATATCAAAGAATCAAATGACAATTGTTCGATAGATTGGTCAAGTTAAATGACGGTCAAAACACGTCACAATGTTGGTCATACAAAATTTCAAATTTACTCGTTCGTAGATTGGTCAATTTAAATGACGTCATAATACGTTAAATCTGGTCATATAAAATTTAAATTAGTCGTCGAAATTTGGTCAATTACAAGTCATGACCGTTCAGAGTCACGTTCATAATCTGGTTTCATATTATAAAAAAATGCATATTAAATTGTCGTAGATTTGGTCAATAAATGACGTCAAAATCACGTCATTAATGTGGTTCATTATTAAAATTGCAAATTTACTTCGTCGAGGAGTGGTAATAAATGACGTAATAATTTACGTCATAATCTTGGTCATACAGATTTCAAATTTACTCGTCGGTAGATTGCGTCAATAAATGAGTTAATTACGTTATAATGCTGTCATATAAATCTAAATTAGCTCGTCGTAGATTGGCGTCAATACATGACGCATAGTCAACGTCATAATCCTGGTCATAAAAAAAAAAAATGCAATTTAAATTGTCGTAGATTGGTCAATATATGACGTTCAAAATCTACGTCATTAATGTGGTCATATTTAAATGCAATTTACACCGAGGATGGTCAATAAATGACGTAATAATTATGTATTCTGGTTCATACAGATTTCTAATTACTCGTCGTAATTGGTCAATAAATGACGTCATTTTACTTATAATCTGGTTCATTAAATTTAAAATTAGCTCGTCGTAGATTGGTAATACATTGACGTCATAGTCACGTCATAATCTGGTCATATTAAAAAAAATGCAAAATTAAATTGTCGTAGATTGGTCAATAAATGACGTAAAATCACGTCATTAATGTGGCATATTAAATTTGCAAATTACACTCGAGGATTGGAATAATGACGTAAAATTACTCATAATCTTGGTCATACGAAAATTTCAAATTTACTCTTCTAGATTGGTCAATAATGACGTCATATTACTCAAAATCTGTTCATAAAACAATTTCAACTTACCACTTGTTCGTTGAAAGTTGGTTAAAAATGACGTCAAAAAGACGTCGTCAACGACGTTGTCAGCTTGCGACCAGTTTTCCATTTACGAAACTATTTATGACGTCATTTAGACCAGTGTCTGCCTATTCAGGGGTGCTTCAACTTTTTTTTCATAAATTGTCGCGGAGACGTCTCGGAAGACGTCTCTAATACTTCTTTATCCGACTCGGAACGGATTTTTATACTGTCGCGGAGACTCTTCCGCGAAGTGTAGATGCACCCTTAGAACGAAAAAAGTAAGCAATTTAGAGTTAAAGGCCCAAGTATAGTATGGTTGAGAGAAAATGCATTTTTAAAAACTTACTCAACTTGACTCATTTTGTTCAATGACATATTAAACATGGGCAAGTAATCATAACCATGCTACCATGCATGTTCTTATTCATGATATGCTTACAGTTAGCAAAAACATGGGGAGATGTTCATCAAAATAGAGCCATACTTCCTTCACTCTCACCAGAACTCTGGGCACGCCACACCACTGCTGACTGGTTATGGCATGGGTGCATCTTTGTGTACAGTCTGTGTATCAAAGCATATACTTTGCACACAAATCACTGCACCCGTTGGCACTCTCCCCCATGTCAATCCTGTTTAGCCATGTCCCATCAACAAATCGATTTACACAGTTTTATTGCAAATCAGTCTTAGGGTGTTTTATAACAAATCATTTGCCACACAGAGGTTATTGAGTATTATTCATATTATTTCTGCTATTTGGAAGTAAAACAAAAAATATGTTCTCCAAAACTATACATGAGCTTTAAGAAAAGGCCTGCACCAGAGCAAGAGGCTACAAGCCCTAGAGATCTTGCAAGCGGAATTGCTTGATCTAGCTTAAAGCTTCGAGGAGAAAATTTGTCGGGCATGTGCTTAAAGTCCCCGAACCTCGGAGATACGTGAATTGCGCGTTTTCCTGAGCTCCATGACTTGTACACAATGTCAGTCAGGCCTTTACGATGGGTCGGACTAATGGGGATTAAAACATTCGGACAGCACAAACTGGACGAATTGGCCGAATTTGTAAGTCGAGTTCGCGGTCAGAGCTTCGGTTCTCGATTCCATCAACAATAGACTCTCAACGGGTCTCTCTATAAATTCAAAAGAGAGGACTTAGTATAATGCTCCATTTAGAAAACAAAACATAGGTTAGATATTACTTCTGTAATTCTGGTCAGTTAGTCTTTATAGCCGATGAAGGATTACCGATTACCTCCAGACGGGTTGTCGCTGGAGATTACGCAACACGCCTCAGGCTCTGATTGGATGTTCATTATTTCATCCGAGATAAGGTTGATCCCCATGTTTTATCAATTCGAGTTCCCTTTAAGGCCACATGTCCATGAGTTGGGTGGAAAAGCGCTACATGTCCAAAAAAAAAAATCGTAGAAATGTTACATTGTCACAATCAAACATTCTTAGTTTCTTAGAGTAAGTCAGACATGATAAAATTAAATATGCACTGTCCGTCATTAAGTGATATTTTGTTGCCGCTTATAGCGACATGATTTTGCTCTGACTTTTATTTATTCAATATGTTTGTACCTGCCTTACTTTTTGGAGGACCCTGGCTATATCTTGGACCATTCTTCAACCCTTCACGTGGACCTTTTCCAAAAAAAAAAGTTTGTCAACCCCCGTGATGCCATTTTTGTCATTTTTTTCTCATTTTGGGGTCGCCTTTTGTTTCCCTGCCAATAAGGCCCCCTCAGGTCCTACCTCTAGGAAACGCGACTGAGGTGTATTGTTTTATATGTTCTTTAAGTAAATCTATATTTCTGGGGGACAGCTTAGGCTCTTGTCTAGGGGAGGGTTGAAGTAAAAAAACGAGATTGGTTGAAAATCGGAATATTCATTCCATCTTATGCTGAAAACAAAAGAAATGAAAACCCACCTTTACCCTTAAATATGATAATTTCCCCCTTTAAATTTTGTTTGCCTTGATGACAAGGCTGTAAATAAGGTCATTACTGATAATATTCATTTTGATTTATGTTTGGTTTCAGATTTTACATACAATAGGGAGATAGATATTTCCATTGGTTGTAAAATGAATAAAATGGAATGTTGAACCCCAATAAAAATACTTTTGACCCTCCCTTAGACAAAAAGTCGAGCCTGAACCATAAATCTAGATTTAATTAAAGAACAATAACAATCTCCACCTCAGACGGTTTCCTTGGGTAGGACTGAGGGGGCCTTGGTGGGTCGCGTGAACAAAAAAGTGCCCCCAAATAAGAAAAATGACGAAAATGGCCATTCTGGGGGTGACAAACTTTTTTAAATTAAATCCCCGGAAGGTTGAGGAGCGTCCAAGATATCACCAGGATCCCAGAAAGCTGACAGTGGTTGACAACACATTCAAGAAATTTAATAACGGAGAGAACATACTGTCGCTTGAGCCAGGAAAAAAATTTCCACCTTATGACGAACAGTGTATAATTGAAAAGCATTGAAGATTGAAAGGAGGATGATTAACATATTTTTTGTTGCCTGTATAAGGTGTTGTCATAAAAAGCTACAGAGTGTTACAGGAAAAAATGGTTTGGAAAAACTTCACAATTTTACCGGCGAATATTTCTTTATCTTTTCACCAAATGAAAATGAATCATAGGTGGATTGTGTAAATAACCCTGTTACTTTCTAAAAAATATAAACTTGTATACAAAATATTTTTCTACCGCGCTACAGGGTTGTCAAAAACTAAGAAAAAATAGTGCAAAAAAGGCTAAATCCTGTCTATTACACTGTGATTACACTCAAACAAAGTTTATTGCAAGTAATATGTTTCATTAATTGTGTATTTACATGATGCAAAGAAAATGGTGATAAATTACAATTATTGCTTATAAATCCGTATGCTTTAACACGTGCTCCACGTAGGGATCCTCCACCCCTGACCTACTCCACTAGAGTATCTTTGTATTAAAACTATGAGCATAAAGAAGAGCCTTGATAAATTTCTACAATATGAATTATTGCACAGCTTATGACTGTACAATCATTTTCATGCTATGGTGAAAAAATGTGAATAATTTTCCCTCCAAAATGAACGCCTCCACCCTTTTACAATACCCCAACTTGTGACCCATGGCCTTAGTTATGTTGCAATACCAGTGCTAAAGACCGTAGTCTTTGTGGTTCCCATGGCATGTGATTGCATTACTGGTTTTATTGACTGTAGATCATAGAAAAAACGAGACACAAAATATTTTTCGAGTACCTGTTTGGGGGAATTCACTCAATATTTCCAAAAAGATTTTAGTTGTAATGGACCAAAGAGCTTACCCTTGATACACGATACGAACATTATGAAACGCGCATTTCCGTTGCAGGAACTGATAATCAAAATTCCATCCAGGTGCCATTAGATTTGAAACTCCTCTTTTAATTTGTGCATTAAAAAAAATAAAACCACGGAACATCATTGTTGCCAAAACAGTTATTATGAGCACAGCTTGTGCAAAGCAAAGACTGGATTGGGCTTACAACTGAGCGACTGCTGATTGTGGTTAAAGAAATTACCCAATCACGTAAAAAAAAAAAACAACAACAACAACGTAATAACTTACCAAACACATTACTACATTGTACATGAATTATTTATTGTATTATCAAAGTGAGTTAAACGGAAAAGACGATAGAGGGGTCTGGAGATTAGAGAAAAGATTATAATGATATTCCATCTTGTTATATAACATGACCAATAAAAAAAAAAAAATGACCTTAAAATATGCCGCTCCATAAATTCATTTGGAACAGCGCATGTTTTGTTTTGTTGGTTTTTGTGTATGTGTTGCGTTGTGTGTGAGGTGTGTGTGTGTGTTTTTGCAAGCCTCAAGGGCTCCCCCTTCCCCCATGCTTCACTCTTCATGTCTTTTGTGACAAAAAACACTTCACGGCCCCCTCCCAAATGTATTTCTACCGAACATAACATTCCTAATTTGTTATACAGATATTTTCTAATGTGGATGCCCCAAAACGTTATTTGAGCGAACATTGACAATGCGACTGCTCACAACAGCAAATACATCGTTTGCAATTCGCAATTGGATTGAACGGTGTTTTGATTGTTGGCTACACAATACGAATTTCATTGCAGATTTTGTTAATCGCGATTCACATTCCGGACGAAAAGCGCTCGAAAGAAATGACAAATGTGATCGGAGACAGTTTAACTTGACCGGGAAAACTATATTATTCTTTTTTGAGGGGGAGGAGGCGGGAAGTTTAATGGAATATATGCCCCTTTGGAGGTTCAAAGCGATATTTCATTCTACAGCCCCTTATAGCACTTGCTTATTGCTATTTTGATGGGGCTCTCCCATATAAGGAAAAAATCAAAATAAATGAATATGCGCAGGAAGAGGGATGAGATTTTTTTATTTTATTTATTATTTTATTTTTATTATATTATTTTTTTTTTGGGGGGGGGGCGGGCTACTGATACAATTAAATACTTGTTTATGTTTGATGGCACGTATGTTCAACGGCAAGACTGAGTGGGTCGCATCGTTTAAAAGAATCAATGCACTGAACAATGCCATGAAAAACTGAACAATGCCATTTCATGAACAATGACCGCACGCGCAGGCCTACCCTAATGAATATTATGAGGCATAGTCCCACGCTATGTTTTTGTGTATGTACTTAAAACGACGATTTACAAGAAAGCACAAATACATCTTTTGCCAAATATCACAGAAACTCTAGATATACTTTTAATTAAGATACAAGGATAACAAGATAGCCACAGAATTCAGAGACACGAGAACTGGAATTAGAAGTTCCAAAAAAAAGATCAAAATTATGATAGTTAGGCTTGCTTCAATCTATGCAAAAAAAGCACAACAAATACTGAATGCTTCTTTATCAGAGTATTAAACAATGCATTATACTATCACATTAGTCAAGATACAGATGGTCACATTTAAATTAGGAGAAGACGACAAATTGATTTGAAAGTTAAAATCAAATTATGATAGTACCTGCTTCAATTACGTTATCATGATGAAATGAGTTTCAATTGCTATTGGAGCCCTGTTACCAAAATTCTTTATTCACGATGGATTTTAGGGAGATAAATGACAAATGCGTAAGTAGCACATTTTAAATCTCATAGATATTTTACTGGGAGTTTTAAGGAAATTTTTCAACCTTGGACAAAAAAAGAGAAAATAATCAGCGGCCTCTTGCGCCCATGCTATATTCTGTCAAACATGGCCGCCTTCGTCCCCATTGGTTGTACATAATAACAATACGTTGGGTTTTCATAATTTCCTGCTGGCACCGTCAGCTTTTGAACAGTTATACAGTGTGTTCCTAAAAAAAGGTAATCGAAGTTCAAAGGTCGGTCATTTCAAAAGTATACAGTTTATTTTTGTGATTTGTTTACTAAAATATTAAGTAACTCATCAGCGTTAATTTGAGACATTGCTTACGTCCAAACTGAAATTGGTCACAGAGTAAGGATCCTTTGAAGGTGATAGGTACAAAACCCATTTTTTCCAAGTTTTTCGTTTTTAGGGTATGAAACCGAGTTTTCATAAATTTTTGGTTTCATAGTCTTTGGGGGTTTTGTCACACAAAGTTTCAATAAAAATCTCATTTGTTAAAGGACCTATCTCAATGGCAATGAGAGGGGTTCGCAATTAAAAGTCTCTTGAGTCGTGGAGACGTCGTGGTGTCGTCTCCTGAGACTTCAGGGCGTCGAGGGAAAATGGAACAACAGTCAAACTTGTTCAATCTTTTAGTAGACTTTTTTTTTTTCAAAACAAGTTGTTTCTATAGTAAAATTCGATGTAGAAACTGAAAGTGACAATTATTTTTGCATACGATGACGTCTTACGTCGCTAAAGTGCAAAAAACCAAAATGGCCGCCAAAATAGCGTATTATGCCCAATTATCACACTTTTTATAGGTATAAACCACTTTTATTACGTTTTTATATGGCTTGAACATATCACTCCCATTCTTCAACACCTACATTGGCTCCCTGTCCACAAACGAGTAGAGTTCAAGATCCTGCTTCTAACATTTAAAGCACTCCATGGAACAGCCCCGTCATACATCCAAGATTTAGTTCGCCATTACGTCCCGACAAGCGCCCTCAGATCCCAACAACACAACCTCCTTCATACCCCTCGATGTAATGGAGGTGTCACATTTACCGGGTAAATTGAACGGGTTTTCGCCGTTCACCGAAAAACAACAAATTCCAACACGGCAATAGAACGGCACCGGCCACATTACATTTTTCTTAATTTTCACCGGATCGGTGTCGTTCTATACCGGGTCTGTATCGTTCTATACCGGGTCTATACCAGGTCCTAGCCAGCCTGGTACCGGACTGACCGTCCTCATATATAGTCCACGCTTTCCTTTTGTCCGTGTGATTACCGCTTGCCCGCCGGCCTCAACGCTCTCTGACAACAAAAACAAAATTGTTTTCTTCGCCGGGTGACTCACCGTTTCCCATCGTTCGCGACCGTGCGAAACAAGTTGATACGAACGAAGGGACACGGAGGATACCCGGAGATAATACACGGTGGGTCGGTGATGACCCGTCTTCTGATTTTGCCTTCGGTTCATGCCCGGCGAATATTTTGAGCATGACTGAGCATGCTCAAAATTTTCGCCGGGCATGAACCGCGGGCCTCGGTCGATGGAGACCCGGTGAAAGGGCGGTATAATGGCATTGTAAAGACGGTTTATGAATGGTGTAAGGACGGAACAAGCGCTCCTCACCCGTCCACAAAGCGGTCGTGCACGGTGGTGGTCTGAACTGGCAGATCTTCCCTTATGGTGTCTTAAAATCACTTATATGGTGACTTCAAACCGCCCTTTGTTTTCGAAGCTCTCGATCTCGTCGCTCTCTTTACAGGTCTAGAGAGGAATGATATTTAAGCTTTTCAAACATACATTATAATCTGAATTATTATTATTGTCGTTGTCGGGGAGAAGAATTTAAAATTGGGTCCTTTTATGGACATTTAATCTAAAGTAATGTCAATTCTTTTTTTAATGTTTACTTTGTTTTGCTTGACATTAGTTTCTAAAGTTTTATTATAACAACTTTGGAAATAAACATTATACTACTTTCCCAATAAGCTTCAGTATAGTTTGGTCTCATACGTTTTTGCCCAAATTACATGTTTACTTTATACCCGCGTTTCATTAAACAGAAATTGTGTTAGTTTTATCGAATATTATTTTAATTTCTCCGCGAAAATGTCCCCGTGCTTTTGAAATGATTAAATCCTGTTATATCAAATAAAATATTGTTATCATGATAAAAGTACTTTATCATTTTTTTTAATCATTATATTATGAATTGTCTAATACTTTTTTCATAATCATTTCATTGCAATATTCTTTTAGCCAAATTATAACCCCCATAGAATCACATCAAGAAAAATGTCTACATAATTCTGCAGTTAGGATGTTTTTTGTATGATCCATGGATTAGTTTTTTGTTTATTTTTATTTTCATTGTTTTACACACGACCACTTTGAGTGATTTTACTGTGATTAAATAGATTAATCAGAACTATACGAGACAAAACCTTAATATAATATTTGTATTAATAAAAATACATGCATAATGCCATTGTATTCTATATATGAGAAACCGTCTTTAAGAATGCCAAAAATACGAATTTTGTTACCCATAGATTGTATATAATTCATGTAATTAATTCAATATCAGTAGGGTATATGGTTATGTTTGTGAGATAGCAATATGAACCATTTTTCATGGAAGCCTACACAGAATCGGAAATACAAAAAGAAACTTACCCATGCATTTCCATACCGAATATTTAGGGAAAAGGTGCCTAAAATGGGAATTAGTTGCCTTTGCCCCCCCCCCTTTATCGAACGCCCCTCCCCTAGAATAAATAAATAATGATATACATGTATATGAATGGATGTAGTGACCAGTGTGGAACGACTCCTACCCTGCATGGTTGTTTGAATAATGATGGGATATTGGACGACCAAAGACCAAAACGCAGACCCCCTTCTATATCAATAATAATAATCAAAACATACAAAATATAATTATTTCAAAATGAAGAAACTTTGTGGGGAAAAAAAATCCTTTGAGTTTTTCCCGTCTTTTCAGAACTCTAAGATAGAACAATATAATAAGTACGACTAATTCGATATTGTATAACATCTATTATAAAGTGTAAATAATTAAACCAGCACTGAATTGATATGACAACTGAAACAGAGGCTAAAAGTAAATGTAACAAATGCGACAAAATATGGGCCCCCTATAAAACTATAATTTCCGAGTAAAGCAGCCCCCAAATAAAGTTGACAATCACCTCCCTGTTTATGTCGTATGATTTATTCCTTATGGTATATAATACTTTTGTTTTGTAAAAATATTACTCTGGGTATTAGTTTTTAACTCAAATTCATTTAGATATTGATTGAACTTGTTGGTAAACAATCAAGGGGACAACTGATTTAAAAGCATAGTTTGCACGTATAGTTTCATGTACTAGGAGTTGGCAAGTTCAGCCACAAGGGGGCGTACTTGATGCGAGAAAAGGGGGGGGGGGGTTATCGATTCATGTTGCCCGACCTCACCACGGTCCATCTCCGTCCTGTAAACGGGCATGGAACGGGCGCGGCGTCCTCATTCAGTCCTTTTACCGCCCTTTTAACGACTGGTCCGGTTTAAGACCGTTCTGAAATAACCGGTCATCACCCGGAAAAAACCCGGCAAGAGTTCGGCCGTTCTTTAAAAATCCTTTCGGGAACGGGTGCCCAGCGAGCTCCTATGAACGTGTTGGACGGGCTTCAACCGCTTCACCGTATGCCTCACCGTTTGCCGCCGTGTGCACAAATTTGGCCAGAACGGTGGCGAACGGTGCGCCAACACGGCTAATGTGACACCTGCATGACACACAATACTATGGACAGAGAAGCTTCAGCGTAATTGCACCAACCTTGTGGAACAACTTACCTCAAGCCATTCGGGATGCTACTTCACTTCAGTCTTTCAAGAGTCTTCTCAAAACCTACCTTTTCTGTTCACCTTAGATTAAGTCTCAGCTTTAAGCACTTTTCTTTTTATGTTGTGACTAGTTAATTGATTCTGTAATTGAAATTTCTGAATAGAACATGTACATTTACCAAGGTTTAACAAATTCACTATAAGTGTTTGCATGTATTTTCCTAGTACTTTGTTATCTCTTATGTCTTAAGATTCTTGTATCAATAATGTGTCAATTAATGTATATGATATACCAGTTACTTACTCCAGGTTCATTTATAATGTATTTATTTTCGTTTCTGATTGCTAAATTACTCAGGAGGCCTTTTTATATCTGTATTCTAGTAATGTAGTTATTTCAGTTATATTTCATGTTCAGCGCATAGAGACATTGTTAAAATGTATTGTGCGCTATATAAGAAGTTCACATTATTATTATTATTATTATTTTGGGTGTCAGGGAACCCAACATGATTAATCCAACATGGTTAATCCTACCTAAGTTGACTGTTAGTGTAGTTTGGTAGTTAGTTTCAGTCAATATCGAGCAAAAATCACCTCATATCAAAATCACTAAATAACACCTATAACACATACTAGGTACATTAGGTCATGATAATATTGTCAGATTTGAGCTTTTAGACCATCAAAATCCATAAAGAAACAAAATAAAACCGGTTTATACCTATAAAGTGTGTGATGAATGGGCAAAATACACTATTTTGTTTTTTTGCACTTTAGCGACGTCAGACATCATCGTACACAAAAATAATTGTCATTTTTGGATTCTACATCAAATTTGACTAAAGAAGTAAATTGTATGAAATAACTTCTCACAAAAAAAGTAATTATTTGCCCAACCCTACTATATACCGTGTGAGTCAGAAAAAATAGACACCTAGAAAATAATTTGTCAATAAACAGAAAACTAATTAACAAACCCCAAATTATTCTGAAAGAGTAACTCTTTCCGCATCTTTTGGTACCAACTTTTTTTTAAATGTTAAATCGCTACGCTTGGATGAACGCAATGCATTCTTTGCGAACATGTCAATTTCGAATTGTGCAAGAGTGGGGATAAGATTGAAACAACTAAAGCGGACAAAAAAGCAACTCGATCCTGAATAAAAAAGCATAACTTTTTAAAGGAAAATGTTTTGAGCTAAATAACTTTTCAAGGATGTTGTTACCGTTATCGACTAGCTTCAGTGTAAAAATTAGATTGATTCGTCAAGTAATCCACAAATGAATAAAATAATTAGTAAATTGTCACGGACAGACCTAAAAGGTCTCTTAATACTTTTAAAATGTGATTATTTAGTCTTTGACGTGTGCTCACTCATGCCTGACTCTACAGAGATCTATTTCACTTTCACACAAAATGTAGTCAATATGTGTAACAACACCCCTGCCAAGTTAATAAGCGCAAGATATTTTCTGTAAAAAGTTATGCCATTTTGATCAGGATGGAGTTGCATTTTAATAGCTTTTTGTTGTATGTATAATAATTTGGTGTTTATAAATTGGTTTTCTTTTTATTGACATTTTCTAGGTGTCTTGCTTTTTCTGACTCACATTCTTGACGACAGAAGGTCGCTCCCCAATTATTATTACGGAGCTTTCTAACCTCAGACCGAACGTCAGCTACAACGAGTTAACTGGAGAGTATCGAGGTCGTGCAGACCTCGTTCGTTCCCTCGCAGAAGCGCTTTCGAATTTTCGACGACGCTAGTTTCGATAGTCACGTGACAAAGATGTTTGGACCGGGTGACAATTATTTGAATTATGTTTGTGTATCTTATGTATTTTATTTTTTTCCTTATGTTCTTCTTTGGTTATCCTTCTTTCCCTTTCTCTTCCATCATTTTTTTTGTATTTCTTTGTTTTTAATCCTTCTTTCACCTTCTCTTTCATCATTTCTTATGTATTTCCTTGTTTTTAATACTTCTTTCATCTTGCCTTCCATAATTTCTTCGTTTTTAATTCTTCTTTCACTTTCTCTTTCATTATTTCTTATGTATTTCTTTGTTTTTTCTTCTTTCTTTTTCTCTTCCATCATTTCTTATGCATTACTTTGTTTTAAACCCTTCTTTCATCTTCACTTCCATTATTTCGTATGTATTTCTTTGTTTCTATTCTTCTTTCATCTTCTCTTCCATCATTTCTTATGTATTTCTTTGTTTTTTTCTTCCTTCTTTCACTTTCTCTTTTATTATTTCTTATGTATTTCTTTGTTTTTAATCCTTCTTTCACTTTCTCTTTCATTATTTCTCATGTTTTTCTTTGTTTTTCCTTCTTTCATCTTCTTTTCCATCATTTCTTATCTATTTCTTTGTTTTTAATCCTTCTTTTATCTTCCCTTCCATAATTTCTTATGTATTTCTTTGTTTTTAATTCTTCTTTCACTTTCTCTTAGTTTCATTATTTCTTATGTATTTTTTTGTTTTTTCTTCTTTCATCTTCTCTTCCATAATTTCTTATGTATTTCTTTTTTTTTTAATCCTTCTTTTAACTGTCTTTTTCATTATTTCTTATGTATTTCTTTGTTTTTCCTTTTTTCATCTTCTCTGCCATTATTTTTTATGTATTTCTTTGTTTTTTTTAATCCTTCTTTCACTTTCTCTTTGATTATTTTTTATGTATTTCTTTGTTTTTAGTCCTTTTTTCACTTTCTGATTCATTATTTCTTATGTTTTTCTTTGTTTTTCCTTCTTTCATCTTCTTTTCCATCATTTCTAATGTATTTCTTTGTGTTTAATCATTCTTTCATCTTCTTTTCCATCATTTCTTATGTATTTCTTTGTTTTTAATCCTTCTTCACTTTCTCTTTCATTATTTCTTATGTTTTTCTTTGTTTTTCCTTCTTTCATCTTCTTTTCCATCATTTCTAATGTATTTTTTTTGTTTTTAATCCTTCTTTCACTTTCTCTTTCACTATTTTTTATGTATTTCTTTGTTTTTCCTTCTTTCATCTTCTCTTCCATCATTTCTTATGTATTTCTTTGTTTTTAATCCTTCTTTCACTTTCTCTTTCATTATTTCTTATGTATTTCTTTGTTTTTTTTTTTTCTTTTTTCTTCTTCCCTTCCATCATTTTTATGTATCTACCTTGTTTTTCACCTTCGTTCACCGTTTTTTCCATCTTTTCTTATGTATTTCTTTGTTTTTATCTTACTTTCACTTTCTTTTCCATCATGTCTAGTGTATTTCTTTGTTTCTATTCTTCTTACATCTTCTCTGCCATTATTTCTTATGTATTTATTTGTTTTTTTAATCCTTCTTTCACTTTCTCTTTTATTATTTCTTATGTATTTCTTTGTTTTTAGTCCGTCTTTCACTTTTTCTTTCATTATTTCTTATGTATTTCTTTGTTTTTCCTTCTTTCATCTTCTTTTCCATCATTTCTAATGTATTTCTTTGTTTTTAATCCTTCTTTCACTTTCTCTTTCAGTATTTCTTATGTATTTCTTTGTCTTTAATCATTTTCATCTTCTTTTCCATCATTTCTTATGTATTTCTTTGTTTTTAATCCTTCTTTCACTTTCTCTTTCATTATTTCTTATGTTTTTCTTTGTTTTTCCTTCTTTCATCTTCTCTTCCATCATTTCTTATGTATTTCTTTGTTTTTAATCCTTCTTTCATCTTCTTTTCCATCATTTCTTATGTATTTCTGTGTTGTTTTTTTTTTTTTTTTTTTTTTTTTTTTTTTTTTTTTTTTTTTTCTTCTTCCCTTCCATCATTTTTATGTATCTACCTTGTTTTTCACCTTCGTTCACCGTTTTTTCCATCTTTTCTTATGTATTTCTTTGTTTTTATCTTACTTTCACTTTCTTTTCCATCATGTCTAGTGTATTTCTTTGTTTCTATTCTTCTTTCATCTTCTCTGCCATTATTTCTTATATATTTCTTTGTTTTTTTAAATCCTTCTTTCACTTTCTCTTTTATTATTTCTTATGTATTTCTTTGTTTTTCCTTCTTTCATCTTCTTTTCCATCATTTCTAATGTATTTCTTTGTTTTTAATCCTTCTTTCACTTTCTCTTTCATTATTTCTTATGTATTTCTTTGTCTTTAATCATTTTCATCTTCTTTTCCATCATTTCTTATGTATTTCTTTGTTTTTAATCCTTCTTTCACTTTCTCTTTTATTATTTCTTATGTTTTTCTTTGTTTTTCCTTCTTTCATCTTCTCTTCCATCATTTATGTATTTCTTTGTTTTTAATCCTTCTTTCACTTTCTCTTTCACTATTTCTTATGCATTTCTTTGTTTTTTTTTTCTTTTTTCTTCTTCCCTTCCATCATTTGTATGTATCTACCTTGTTTTTCACCTTCGTTCACCGTTTTTTCCATCTTTTCTTATGTATTTCTTTGTTTTTATCTTACTTTCACTTTCTTTTCCATCATGTCTAGTGTATTTCTTTGTTTCTTTTCTTCTTTCATCTTCTCTGCCATTATTTCTTATGTATTTCTTTGTTTTTTTTAATCCTTCTTTCACTTTCTCTTTTATTATTTCTTATGTATTTCTTTGTTTTTAGTCCGTCTTTCATCTTCTCTTCCATCATTTCTTATGTATTTTTTTTTGTTTTTAATCCTTCTTTCATCTTCTTTTCCATCATTTCTTATGTATTTCTTTGTTTTTAATCCTTCTTTCACTTTCTCTTTCATTATTCCTTATGTTTTTCTTTGTCTTTAAAGGTAGTGTCAGCCTTTTGCAGGCAAAAATATTAAATTTCTAGTTTTTAGAGGATATAGTAGTATACCAATGACTATATCTTCCCACAACATGATTAAGCTCAAATGTGTATCTTTGTCATTATATTGCGATTATCGAAATTCATTCCTATTTTTTCGAACCTCGAAAAATATACCGTACGGTGCGAACCGCTGACCGTAAGCGCAGAGAATAATGCACGCTGATGCGCCGCGTGTATATTGCTGTGTACGGTCCGTGCTGCACGCGCTGTAATATCAACGATGTTGATGGAGAGCTGGTCAAGATTGGTAGTCAGATTTTCGTTTCGTATTACTGATCTAGGCAACCTATGACAGTAAGATTGAATAGACAGTAAGGTCGATCATATTCTACAGTTATGCCAAGTTGCATTAGTTTTCGCAATTTGTGAAAAAGGCTGATACTACCTTTAATCATTTTCATCTTCTTTTCCATCATTTCTTATGTATTTCTTTGTTTTTAATCCTTCTTTCACTTTCTCTTTCATTATTTCTTATGTTTTTCTTTGTTTTTCCTTTTTTCATCTTCTCTTTCATCATTTCTTATGTATTTCTTTGTTTTTAATCCTTCTTTCATCTTCTTTTCCATCATTTCTTATGTATTTCTGTGTTTTTAATCCTTCTTTCACTTTCTCTTTCATTATTTCTTATGTTTTTCTTTGTCTTTTAATCTCTTTCATCTTTTTTTCCATCATTTCTTTATGTATTTCTTTGTTTTTAATCCTTCTTTCACTTTCTCTTTCATTATTTCTTATGTTTTTCTTTGTTTTTCCTTCTTTCATCTTCTTTTCCATCATTTCTAATGTATTTTCTTTGTTTTTAATCCTTCTTTCACTTTCTCTTTCATTATTTTTTATGTATTTCTTTGTTTTTCCTTCTTTCATCTTCTGTTCCATCATTTCTTATGTATTTCTTTGTTTTTAATCCTTCTTTCACTTTCTCTTTCACTATTTCTTATGTATTTCTTTGTTGTTTTTTTTTTCTTTTCTTCTTCTTTCCATCTTTTATGTATTTACCTTGTTTTTCACCTTCGTTCACCGTTTTTTCCATCTTTTCTTATGTATTTCTTTGTTTTTATCTTACTTTCACTTTCTTTTCCATCATTTCTAGTGTATTTCTTTGTTTCTATTCTTCTTTCATCTTCTCTGCCATTATTTCTTATGTATTTCTTTGTTTTTTAATCCTTCTTTCACTTTCTCTTTTATTATTTCTTATGTATTTCTTTGTTTTTAGTCCGTCTTTCATTTTCTCTTTCATTATTTCTCATGTTTTTCTTTGTTTTTCCTTCTTTCATCTTCTTTTCCATCATTTCTAATGTATTTCCTTGTTTTTAATCCTTCTTTCACTTTCTCTTTCATTATTTCTTATGTATTTCTTTGTTTTTCCTTCTTTCATCTTCTCTTCCATCATTTCTTATGTATTTCTTTGTTTTTAATCCTTCTTTCACTTTCTCTTTTACTATTTCTTATGTATTTCTTTGTTTGTTTTCTTTTTTCTTTTTTCTTCTTCCCTTCCATCATTTTTATGTATTTACCTTGTTTTTCACCTTCGTTCACCGTTTTTTCCATCTTTTCTTAGGTATTTCTTTGTTTTTATCTTACTTTCACTTTCTTTTCCATCATTTCTAGTGTATTTCTTTGTTTCTATTCTTCTTTCATCTTCTCTTCCAGCATTTCTAATGTATTCTGCTGTTTTTCAATAGAAGAAATTTCACTCATATCGTCGTTGTCGCGACGACGTGGAATCGGGGAAATCTCCCCCAACTCCCGTCCTCAGATTTAGAAGACGACCCGAGTTAAGAATTTGAGCATGCGCAGTGGCGATATGACGTCACCTCGTACTAGCTTGACGTTCGGTCTGGCGTTTATAGAAAGCTGCCTATTCACGTATCCAGGAGCGGAATTCTGGGGAGTGTCTTATCTCGGTATTTTATCTTATCTCAGAGATAAAACAAAATCGGTATTCTGGGAGCTGTCTTATCTTTTTGTCATAAATAATTGTCATAAATTATTGACGCACACAAGAAATGCGCTGTTTCATAAATGCGCAAGTCAACTTTTACGCGAAACCGGAGAAAAGATAAGATAAAAGATATGACAGGGTCTAGCTGTCTTATCTTTTGTCTCATCTTTTACAAAGTTTTAGTACCATGATACCCAGGTTCAAGTACCCCTTTATTGTAAGCAAACAACAATATTTTTTAGATTATATTGTTTCATTAGTTTTACTTATCATGTGTGACAATTTTCGACAAAATTCGTTTATACTGTCAAAAGTTAAGCCCTCCATGTTAACTGCCATTTTCCCTCTCTGCTCTTACTCTCTTTTTTTTCTCTTCCAAAAATTCTTCTGAGTTTTTTCAGTCTTTTTCTTTTACTTTGCGTAAATAAGCGCACTAATATGCGCAGTCATGCATTGCGATTTTACTGTATTTTGGACACACCCCTGCATGTCTTCGGGCTTTCCTATTGGTTAAGAGGGCTTAAACGAGTAACTAAGAGTGATTTTCATTGGTTTGTCTGAGAAAAGATGGGCGGGTACTTTTAAAGATAAGACAGAGAATATCAGAATATCGATTTAGGACAATCTTAAGGGTGTCTTATCTCTCAGAGATAAGACAAAAGATAAGACAGTAGTTAAGAGAGTTCCCCAGAATTCCGCCCCAGGATTTTACACTTGATTAGGTAGGATATTGTTGATTGTACAAAATAAACAGGGCATAACATTAATTTCTTTAATGTATACATCTGATAATCTTCATTAATTATAAAAAAATTGTATCTATTTCACTGATGAATATTTTAGTTCTATCATTTTCTTGTCACATTTTACCGCAAGACCTATATTTGAACGTTTGGTTTTCCACCTTCATTGTAGTATGCCTTTGTCAAAACTTTCAGCATCGTTTTTTTTTTCTTTCATGATTAGTTAGGTACAGTTGTGCCAATCTGTACCCTGTGAACACAAACACCTATGATTGTTGAAATGATACAATTGATTTTTTTTTCCTTCTCGTAGCGTCATAATTGATTGGGTGCTCCGAAGTTGATAATCTTATAATAATCCTAACCCTAGCCCTAACCCTAATCATATGCTAATCCTTACTTAATCCATGACTATACCTATACGTTGCAAATGAGGCTACCCCCCAAAAAAAATCATTAACATGTAAGTAACCTCATTATGAGCATAGTCATGAAAGGACTGTTTTCATGTTGATATATCGACAATTTTCTTCGGCTTGGGCCAAGCACTCACATTATTTTGTATGAAAATTGGTTTCATTTTCATGAGAATGAAAGAAAAATATTAATAAAAATATTCAAACAACCACAAATTTAAATTAATATCTACTCAAAGTATTTACAGAAGGGTCTTACAATTTCAAATGATATTTTAAAGATAACGATTTTCAACATTTGAAGCAAATTCCAGACATAGTAGAGTCATTGCAATTAAAAAAAATGCATTAGATACCCAAATGCCCATATTACCTGCACATGCACGTAATATAGGCACTTTGGTGATTACGTCAACATTTGAATATGGTATACAGGGGGTTGGTGATAAGTTAGAGCAGTAGTTATTGATTCATATAGACAAAGATTAGGCTGTGTGTCATATTGTAATTATTTTATACGAATGAGCCTATAGGGGCCCATTTTACCTGCATGTACCCTACACTGAAAAGAAGCTCTTTCCTGAAATTGCATTTTGTTCCTTGTCATTCATATTTGTACTTCTCATCATGCACGGATCCAGGGGGCCCCGACGCGTCCGAACCCCCAACCTGCCCCCCCCCCAAAAAAAGGGATTATTTTTTGGGGGGATACCCAAAAAATTATGGCTGACGCATAATATACTTCTTGACGGCCGAAGGCCAAAATATTTTTTTAACACCTCCCCCCCCCTTTCCTTCAGAATTAAGGCAGTGTGTTGTCACATTGAATATATTGTATTTCATCTTATAGGCCTATGTATCACTTTTTAATGCATATATTGTATTGTGTTTATATTTATTTTGTGATAAAGAACCGAAATAACATGTTTGATGACACACTCTCTAAATTCTCTATCCAGTGAGCTCAGTCCCAGCCTTCTGATCGACGTCTCTAGAATGTCCACCGATGGAAACAATCCTGTGGTGCGTCCCTCGCTCTGGGTCCACCGTCCTCACTAAATGTCTAAGTGGGTCGAGGAATAGAGATATGGTTCGAATCTTTCAGCTTTTGTTACATTGCAGATCAGAGGTAAGGAGGAAACTCAACCGGCATCTACCGGCGAAATTCGACGATGACAGAGCCTTGTTTCAGAAAGCTGCCGAGGTTCTAAAAAGATTTTTCGCCCGGTTCATATAATCCGAACTTCTGTCGTAAGTATAAATGTAACGTGAAATGATTTTTCGTAGGTTTCTTTAGCAGTTAGACACAAAAAGGGCGCATTATGCGATTGAAAAAAAGAAAAGAAAACAAAAAACACAATATGATGAGGCGTAATATTAATACATGAATGAAAGCGCCCGTAAAATATAAAAAACAAGAAATTTGAACCGGATAATTAAGTTTGGACCGATGCTATAATTATTGACCCCTTCAAGCAAGTTCATTCATTTCGTACTCATTTACTGGTATTTGATTTGAATGATGTCAATGCCAAATTGAATGACGTTTCGGAATTACCTCGCCCATAATTATTGAAAGCTCAAATTATCAAAACAATATTTATGTCAAACTTACGCATTTGAAGGAGAAATCCTTCATTCTGAGAATAAAAATACATGTATACATTCTTTTTAAAATTCATTGCTATAGGTACTCAAAGATCCAAATGTTACTTCAAGGATCAACGTCTAAGTTATCTTCCTAAAAGAATCGCCCTTGCAATGAACCAGATCGATCTGCAGTTTATACCAAATGGGTTCCGACATACATCCTCATCAGACACCCTCTCCGAGTCTTCCACTCTAACGCAAGGCGATCATCGCCCACCTTATCAAACAGGGAGAGTTAGACGCTGAGTCGAGGATGACTTCGACCTCAAAAAGCACGACCCATTGATGCCAGACGGTCTCAATTTCAAGAAATATTCGATTTGTGGCAGCACGTGCGCAACAGCAAAAACAACGAAAGCACCGTGATCATTGACGGGGACGAGCTCCTCTCAATGCCAGATCAGATACTGCCAATGTTCTGCCAAGTGGTGGGCATACCTATGACAAGTCCCTGCTCGAATGGGATAGGTCTGCTGAGATCCAAAGACTTGGAAGACTCCACTAAATGCGAAAAAAGACCTGAAGCAGACGTTCCTGCCATTTTTTGAAAGGTCAATGACCAGCAGCAAATTTTACCCGCCAGGTGACATGCCAAGTCTAGATCAGGTAACTCCTGACGTCATCAGGTGTACGAATGAAGTCATTGGCTATTATAATGAGATGTACGCATCCAGGATCAATGCATGAGAAGCAGCGCTCTAAAGAAATTAAGAAATATGGTGGTATCTCTTTTCGTGGAGACGTTTCTGTGACTAGGACACTCAGAGACATCTCCGATACTTTTTTTCGTCGCGTAGAAGTCTCTGAGACGTTTCCGGGACAAGTTTCAAAACCGTCTCAAAGAAGTCCCAAATCCATCTCATGACAAGTGAGATACCACCATTAGCGTAAATCCCCTTTTGTCAGAGAAGCGAACAGAATACGATGACAATACCAATTCCCTTTTTAAAAAATCAAGGTAGTAATATAGGTTTTCCCGGTAAAGTTAAAACTATCTCCGATCATTTTGACATTTCTTACAAGCATTTTCGTCCGAAATGTGATCGTGTGTAAAAATCTAAACGTCAATTCGATTAGTCTATAGCTTTGCTCCAAGAGGTATCGTTTAAATTGAATGAACATAAACGAATTCGATTGCAAAGAGTTTAAAATTGACCGGGAAAACCTAATAGTGATGAAATTGAATAATAGCTGCAGTGATCTAATTTACAGACTTACGTTTCTTATTTTCATTAATCCTTTACACAAAATAAAAATAACAAATGTTTGTGTCTAGGCTATTCCATTCTGCCATTTATCTTTTTGGTTTCCGCATGTTTTTTATCGACTCCTCTAGCTTTTCGTCATTGTAATTTTAAAAAAAATATATAATTATGCATTTTTGGGGGTTTTTTTCTCAAGTATTTTGTCCCACCCCTATATTTATATATATTCCTTTGATATTGTAATTGGGAAAATAGGTTCAGATAAATTACTTGTCTGGTATTTCAATTGGATCTTTGTAGGCCTATACATGAAGTTCATTTTGAGGTAACAATAGGACTGGTCTAACTTCAGAATGTACAGTACCTGAGTTATGCATTGTGCAAGGAATATGCAAATGAAACTAGTTTCAGCTAGGAGAAAGTTTGTTGAATTAATTTTAGGACCAATTAGATTGTTGTATTTATTTTAGTAATTGTTTAGGTGTTTTGATCTGTGACGTTAATGACAACTGTACTTTCATTACATGTATCCCTATAGGAGTATTTAGACAATTGGTGGTAAAGGCTTAATGATATTATGTTTACTTGGGTTGTCTTGTCTTGGGCTATATAGATAGATATTACGAGATATTTCTAAGGACATATCAGTGAGTGAGTAGGAGAGCTAGAGGTGATGCATGGGCCCTCCAGGAGCGAGGCACCAGTTAATGTTTACCACAGTATACGATATTGCTACAGTAGTCCTTATGTAAGTAATTATTTGTTTTATCTATTTGTTTTGTATGATGCATTTAATGTTGGTTTAATTTAGAACAAATTTAATTAAACAGAGATAGAGTAGAAACGACAGTGCGAGGATTAATTGCATATGATATAACGGATACCTTACAAATTTGTTAAAGAAATGTTAAATGAATTATAATTATTGAAGTTCTCTATGATTGGGTAACACATGGTAGAATAATTTTATTAATATGACATTAAAGTTAGTATTTCAATGACATTTGTCATTTAGGATTTGTGATGTTCTGTATCAGTTGCAAGGGTTATTGCATCGCGGTGGAGGGATTTGCTGATATATTATGTAAGCTTCAAAGTGTTTTAATAATTGTTGTTTCAGTTATTGGAAAAATGATTTAATCTACTGGAATTTATGGGTATAATAAAGGATTGTAACTGAGCTGATTTTATGAACTTTATTGGTTGGGATAAATAGATTTATATACAAGTTAAACAGTTACAAATATAATTACAAAACAATATATTTCATGCAGGTATAATGTTCACTGTACATGTTGTGATGCCTACGATTATCATTCCTGTACTTATATTGCTGTTTTGTTCAATATACAGGGGCTGCTTGTATTCTACTTCTGTTTGTTAAAGAAATAAAGCCACCTAGGCATTGTAGACTAAAATGACTTCTCCTCCCTATCGCATGATTTCATCGTCATCACGTGTGAACCCTCGTAGTTTCCCGTATCTTTACATTAATAATCAATGTCGTTTTTTATATCCGTAGTCTGGATTGTCAAATAAAATTGTTTAGGGAGCGTAAGTATTATCATTCATTTATGAATTAAGCGCAAGTCTAGTTTTGGGGTGTGTGGACAGTTTTAAGGAAGAAAACTTTCACTTTAATATCTATAGCCCGCTGTCAATACTTTCAATAGCCCTAGCTTCATTATGAAGACTTTGGGAGCTCTCGAGCATTTTGTCTTTTAGTCTGTTTTCCCCCTCCTCATTCATTATTAGTCTGTCAATGAATGAGGATCGGCCCTGCATGATGACACTCCTCTTTCTCTCTCTCTCTCTCTCTCTTTTAAAGGTAGTATCATACTTTTTCACAAATTGCGAAAACTATTGCAACTTGGTATAACTTTAGAATATGATATATACTGTCTATTCAATCTTACTGTCATAGGTTGCCTAGATCAGTAATATGAAACGAAAATCTGACTACCAATCTAGACCAGCACTCCATCAACATCGCTGATATTACAGCGCGTGCAGCACGGACCACAGACAGCAATATACACACGGGGCACCAGCGTGCATTATTCTATGCGCTAACGGTCAACGGTTCGCACCGTACGGTATATTTTTTGAGGCTCGAAAAATAGGAATGAATTTTGATGATCGCAATATAATGACAAACATACACATCTGAGCTTAATCGTGTTATGGGAAGATATAGTCATTGATATACTACTATATCCTCTCAAAATATATAAATGTAATATTTTTGCCTGCAAAAGGATGACACTACCTTTAAATGTAGGCGTAAAGGTGGATGAATGAGATGGGTGAGGACAGTTAGATGGATGAGAGACAGAGAGAGAGAGAGACAGAGAGAGACAGAGAGAGATAGGGAAGCGCGGGAGAGAAAGATAATAAAGTGTGTGTGTGTGTGTGTGTGTGTGTGTGTGTGTGAGGGAGAGAGAGAGGGGAAAACCTATTATGCGAAATATAAGGTTAATAACTGAATATTCAATAATTCCATTCATTATTAACCCTTAGCGTGCCACGGACACGCTTTCGTGAAATTGTACTATACAATCGTAATAATTCATTTTCTTTTGATTGCTTACAGTATAGGCTTTTCAAATAGCACACGGTTGATTGTATTGTGTCTGTGGATCGATTTTCAGTCATTTACACCAAGCAAGACTATTTCATACTACTTTAAAAGATTTCAAAAGAAAGTCTACTTTTTTGGCTATAAATTAATATGGCACGTTAAGAGTTAAAGGGAGAAGGGGGAAGATATTGTCAATCCGCTCCCGCGAATTAAAACACGATTCGATTGTACATTATTGTCAATCAAATGAGACCCTGGACTAAAAGCCCAGTCACAATAGACCTTCAGCAAACCAAAACTAATCCAACCAACAATAGATCGACAATATCCATGCTTGTGTGTTTTGCCCATTTTAAACACACTAGTGTGGCGGGGATCACACCTCGCATTCTATTCAATGGAACTAAAGAGAGAAGGAGAAACAAAAATGGTATTGTGAAATCAAAGAAACGCTCTCCATACAATACGGGTTACGTAATCAATCGATACTATTCTGTTTGAATAAGGTCTCTCGTCTTGGCTTGATCGATGGTAGCCAGTTCTATATTTTGTTTCGTGCTGTATCCATGTACACAGCACTTCTATACCCTAGGATATCTAGTGTAAAGAAAACTCATCTTGGAACACTATCATAATCCCGGTCCGTTTTGTAGGAACAATTATCATGATTATAGCCGTCTACAGTGGATAACAGAATAGTAATTTTAAGACAATTCGTACAATATTATTCTTCTGGAAAGACTAATGACGAGATTAATTCTTTTAAGTGTGGTGCAGCATATCGAAGCTGATTGATCGCTCTAATTACCCGGCTCTGTTTTTTGTTGAACATTACCATATCCATTAAGAGTACAGAGATCGGAGGAAAGTTATCTCGTCCCGCAAGAAAATGGAACATACTTAATTAGGAATGCTTTGAAGGAAAAGCTCCAAGTGGTTTCAATTCAGTGGGTATAATATTCTAGTTGTCAATCTAACAGTCTTTTATATTCGCCTTGCAAAGTAAATTTTGAAAATTCATTGAAGCTCTCTTTGAACAATTGGCTTAATTGATTATTTATTCACGGCCAAGAGATAACAAAATAGAAATATTGCAGTTGATGATCAAGTTGCTAAAAATCATAGATATAAATAAAATTCCTAATCAAAGAAAACGACAGTGTAATAATAATTGCCCAGTTCCCAGACAATTTTTCTCTTTTTGCAAAGTTATCTTGAATAGTAGATAAGATTTATAGAATAAAGGGTCTACCGAAACGTAAGAGAAATATTCTCTTGTCTTTTATTCGTTCATCGTGTCTATGCTATTAACATTTTCATTTTTTTTCTTTTCTTTTTACCGACGCAGAGCATTTTATTTTACATATTAGATATGAGTGAAATAAAAGACAAACAAAAAACAACCTTGGCAACTCCCTTTTTTAAATAATAGGACTAAAGAAATTGGTTTACAGATAATTCTAACACATAATACTCGTACAGGTCTTCAGAGGTTGGCATATCCCAGGTGTTCAGGCAGTGTAATCACACAAAGGAATTTCAAAGTAATTTAAAATTTAAATGAGGTACAGACCCAATCCCTAAGGTTCGGTGTAAAAATGGCAGAGGTAAAAATGGCAGAGGCAAAAATGGCAGAGGTAAAAATGGCAGAGGTAAAATAGGCAGAGGTAAAAATGGCAGATGGTTAAAGAAATGGCAGAGGTAAAATGTCAGGTCTTACACAATTAAATTGTTATAGCAAATCCCAGGAATAAAACATGGCCAATTCCCTTGGGTGGTATCTTGCGGCGGTCACAACTCGCCGTACCTTCGACGTGCAACTCCCTACGATGGATTTCGTAGAAAAATCGTGCAGCGCAGGTCCGCTCGAGCAGGCACGTTGTATGTACGACGCGCAGAAGTTTTTTCCAATACCCTTACTACAGAAACGGCAAGAATCGCAGAAATTGACCGAAGACCTGTGCTATGGAATTGTCAATCGACGCAGGCTACGTTGATTGCACGTGCCCGTAGCCTACGACGAGTTGTGACCGCCGCATCACTTCTCGGAACGCCTTCGCGACAAAAAAAATATTACGTCTACGTCTCCGATGTTGCGGAGACGTCGCGGAGATGTCTCCACGACGTCTCCGTGACAGTTAAAAAAAACTGTAACAAAGCACTTTCAAAGAACCGTCTCAAAGTTGTTTCTGCGACTCATGAAACGTCTCAGAGACGTCTCCGCGACAATTTTTTTAAAAACTTTTTTTAAACGTTTCATGAGTCGCGTATACAACTTTGAGACGGTTTTTTGAAATTGTTTGTTAAAGTTTATGAAAACTGTATCGAGAGCGTCTCGGAGACGCTCTGCTACATCTCCGCGACATCGGAGACGTCTCTAATACTTTTTATCCGTCGCGGAGACGTCTCCGCGACGGAATCCTTTGTTTCACGTATATATAAGAGTCGGACCTATTAGAAACGTGTCTGAAAATTAAGGAGAAAGAGGAGACTGAGGAGACAAGCTATAATGGCAAAACCATGTTGACAAATCCGTCTCAAATGTGTTTCCGCGAAGTGAGATATATTACCAAAAGGGTTAATAGTCAGGCAGCTAGCTCATGATTGGTTAGCTGAACGAGGTACCACTAGTAAAGTATTGGAATATATGGGGAAGAATCCCACATTTACTAAACCCAACGTCTGGCAGTGCATCTCTGCTGCATTAGGTCCCTACAGCCGGGGGCGTCCAAAATGAGTGCCCATTTACAAAAAAATCTATTTTGAATAAAAATAGCAGAATTCATTTTCTAAACACACTAACTTTGATTTCAAAATAAAGAGTATTACATTGTCTTAACGCTTGTGTCATTTGTGAAATCAGACTGAAATCGAAAACAGTGAAAGTTTTGATGAAGAAATTTTTTTCTCACTTTTTTTACGCAAATATTTTTTGTTCCTTTTTTCAATAATTTTTAATAAATAGTTGTATAAAACATTGATGTTTGTAACTTTTCTAAAAAACTACTCGTGCATGTGAATGATGCTGTAAAAGAAGGGAGTTATATCTTATTCCATAAAGAATATATGATGAGTTAAAGTCAGGAAGCAAATATAGACAAAAATCAACAATTTGCCCCGTGACCGAGAATCACACAATACCCGCACGTGTATTATGAAAAGCTGATTGTATGCGATGGCTGTGAGTAGGCAAACAAAAGTGCCAAAATGCGGAACATTTCGATACTTGTTTTGTCTGCTAAAAGCTATCGCATGTTATCGGCCTTTCTTATACACGTACGGTATGGATTCTTCTTCGATACGGGCAAATTGTTGATTTTTGTCTATATTGCGTTCCTGACTTTAGCTCATCATAATCTTTATCGGAATAAATATAACCCCTTCTTTTACAGCATCATTCACATGCAGTAGGTAGTTTTTAGAAAAGTTACAAACATCAATGTTTAATACAACTATTTATTAAAATTATTGAAAAAGGAACAAAAATATTTGCGTAAAAAAAGTGAGAAAAAAACATTTCTTCATCAAAACTTTCACTGTTTTCGATTTCAGTCTGATTTCAAAATGACACAAGCGTTAAGACAATGTAAAACTTTTATTTTGACATCAAAGTTAGTGTGTTTAGAAAATGATTCGTTGCTATTTTATTCAAAATAGAATTTTTGTAAAAGGGCACTCATTTTGGACGCCCCCGGCTGTAGGGACCTAATGCAGCAGAGATGCACTGCCAGACGTTGGTTTAGTAAATGTGGGATTCTTCCCCATATATTCCAATACTTTACTAGTGGTACCTCGTTCAGCTAACCAATCATGAGCTAGCTGCCTGACTATAAATAGTTAACAAAGAAAGCTAGTTATAAGAAGGGATTATAAATATCATGTTGGAGGTGTTCTTAACTTTTAAATTGACTGCCTTCCATTTGGACTAGCGATTATGAGCTGTTGCAATATTAAAGTATTGGCGATTGTTATAGTCATTACCACGTGTTACATCAAAATCGTAGTGGTAATATTATTCTATTTTTCTCTCATAAGGTAAAATAATAAAGAATTACTTTTGTTAAGACAGTGGTTGTTGTCCGTTAAACAAAAACGTGCACACCTATTTTAAAATGGCATTTCCCCACTGACGTCGTCAATTATTTATAATTTGTTATAACATGTACATTTAAAAGGTAAAATGTAATAAAACAATCGTTCATTTGGTATAGCAATATCTCATAGCAGATAGTCCTACATATTATGGAAGTCAGTCAATTCTTAAGATAAGGACCCTCCAGGCAGTCCAGCATTTAAATTTGAAAATCCCTTCTCAGTTTTCTTTATGAATGTTTTACCCCCTTTCCTAAAGGGAATTTGCCATAATTATGTGCATGGTCTTTGCTATGACAATTGGATTGCGAAAGACATTCCATTTTACTTCTGGCATTTTCATCGTCTGCCATTTTTTACCTCTGCCATTTTTACCTCTGCCATTTTTACCTGGCACCATCCCGAATGCTACAGTCACACAGACACTTACGTATAGTTACGTTTTTGTTGTTTTAATCTTATTTCGTCTCCTTTTCTATCATTTCTTATCTATTTCTTTGTTTTATTGGATGAACGAAATAATCATTATTTTCACTTCTGAATATGACTGGAAGCCATCCGTGGGGATCCGCAGAAAAGAAAATAATTTTTGGACGCAACGGGACGTAACTATACGTAAGTGTCTGTGTGACTGTAGCATTATAAAAGGCCCTTTACGCTTTTTTTTTAATACCGATCGAGACACCGCGGCTGAAATACAGTTGGGCATCATCAAATTTATATAATTTATGTATTTCTTTATATCTTTTTCCCGTATTTCAGTCAACTCGTATTTAGCCCTAATTTCATCTGAGCCAGCAACAATGGGGTGTTGCAGCTGTAAAGAGACCGGTGGTGCGAATGCTTTCTATGGCGACGGGATACTTCTAAGGCCGAAGAGAGACAATCGACTCCTAAACCAACGAGAGCCCCATCTCGAGCTCCATCTCGAGCTCCATCTCGGGCAGACTTATTCTATAATGATGGTGATGAGGTGGAGGAGAAGGAGGATACCACATCATGTTTTGGATCCAAATCAAAATCTTCTAAAGGAGCCAAAAGTAAAGCTATATCCCGTAGTACTAAGAATGAGGACTCTTCGAAATCTTCAAGAGGCACAAGTGGCAATGCAGGAGGCAGTGCTGCAAATGAAGGCGGGACTGCAAGAGGGACACGAGCCTGGTGGGAGAATCTTGAACAGGATCCTAAAAAGATGAATAAATATGATGCCATTTTATACAATCGAAAACAGAGAATCGACAAAATTTTGGATCGTAACCCAAGGCAAAGAGCCATGCAGGACTCCCATGATGACCAGGGGGAGGAACAGAGGAGAAACCAGGAGCATGCTGAGGACAGAAAAGCTTATCTAAAGAAATTCAAGAAGGATGACGAAGATAAAAGTTCGTGTTTTGCAGGATTATGTAAACCCAAATCCAAGCGTGTAGGAGCAAGCAATTTTCACGATCAATGATAAAGCTTCAAAAAAAATTATGAACTCATTAAATCAATTTACTCATGCGCATAACAACAGATCTCTATTTTCATGGTTTTGACAGATTAAAAAACATTTTCGGTCCTATGATGGTATCTCACTTCACGGAAAAGGATTTGGGACTACTTTGGGACACAATAGCCCGAATTCACAAACGTGGTTTAGTTAGTCCACGGTCTAAATCAATTGTTTAAACCACGGATTTAGACCATGGTCTAAATTTTGGTATTCACAAACCACCTGATTCAGACCATGGACTAACTAAACCACGTTTGTGAATTCGGGCCAATGTGAAAATGTGGTTCATAGTGTTAAAACCCTCGAATTTAACAGTGTGACGATGATTTCATACTGTTTTCACAGTGTGTTCAGAGTGTGGTTCACACTGTTTTTTGCACTGTGGGACAATGTGTTCCTTCCAGCAGGGATAATCCATTAAAAAAGTACAAGTTATTAAGCTGAAGACAGTTTCCTTAAAAATTTATGCTATTTTATTCATGATGGAGTTGCTTTTTTTGTCAGCTTTTGTTGTTTCAATTTCATCCACACCCTGGCACAATTCGAAATTTGCATGTTCGCAAACAATGCGTCGTGTTCATCTAAGCGTAAAGACATACCATACAAAAATGGTACCAGAAGATGCGGGAGGAGTTACTCTTTCAGAATATGTAAAACAATTTAAGGGATTATAAATTGGTTTTCTTTTTATTGATATCTTTCTAGGTGTAAAGTTTATTTTGACTCACTCGGTATATTAACTGTCGCGGTTGGGATTTGAACTTACTAAATCGATTTGCATGTAGTGCGCTCTACAGTGCATCCCAAAAAGAACTATACACTCTTGAAATTGCTATCAAATAAAAATATATGATTCTTAGAGAAAAAGTGTATGTGGATATAAAGTTCATAATCCTCAACTATCATTATGACACAAAAAAAATCTGAAAATAACGCATGCTTCTTTTGAGAAATGACCACTTTAAATTTGTAAAGGAAACAAAAATTAGCCTGCGCAGGAATTCGCTATTCATTTTTGGTATTATTATAATAATCATTATTATTATTATTATCATCATCATCATCATCATCATCATCATCATCATCATTATTATTGTTATTATTATTATTATTATTATTATTATTATTATTATTATTATTCATTTTATCACCTGGTTATGGACCGTCATGAAGGAGTCAAAATTAATGATGGAATAAATCAGCTCACAGAGTAAAAGATATACCGAAAGTCAGTAATAAACAATCGATATTATGCAAAAATGTATTGTTTCACCGTTTTGTTTTCATGTCATTGATTTTTGCTTTGACTTCAGTTTATTTTTGTCTTGATTAGCCGATTTATTCCATTATTGCTTTTGATCCCTCCTGGCGGGCCATAACCAGGGGATAAATAAATAGCGAAATACTGGGCAGGCTAAATTTTTTTGTCCTTTACAAAAGTAGGCATTGCTCACTGAAGCATGCTTTATTTTCGGAATTTGTTTGTGTCATAATGATGGTTGAGGACAAAGATACTCATGTCTAAAAAAAACTCAGTGTCTTCATAATTATGCTATCCATTGCCAATAAATTGTACATGAAGTAATTTGATTGTTCTACAAACTCAATTACATATATTTCTGCCAAACATATCTAACATTATGAAGCGTTCGCGATTAATTAGCAGAAAAGCTATAAAAAAATCCATAGGATTATATTTGTTCGATTTTCCAAGTCTTTCATATTTGAAAGAGTTTAACCGAGGTTCTATAAATATTAGCCTTGAAATGAGTGGATGCATGGACTTTCTTATTTTTTCATATTGTGAATATTATCATCTAATTCAACAGAACAATCATAACATAATTGTTTTATTGCCTGATATTTTGTACTATCTTATATTTTTAACATCGAATTCCGTCGTTTATATTAACATGATTAAAGATAATATATGTATACAACATTATAAACTGACTATCGTATTTAATGTGTGATGTGAGTTTGTGAGTACTAGACACTGTTTATCATCATTTTGTGAGAAAAGTTGTACCGATGACAATTCGGGAAGGTTATGAATTTCAGAAAGCCCTGGTAGGCCTATACAATGCGTCCCAGATAAAATGAAACCCAACTTTGAGAGCCTTATATTAAAATTGTATTACTTAAGTGTCCTTATTTTTTATTAAATATCATATCAAACAGTAACTCATACTCTATCTATTTAAACCAAAATCGTTCCTGTACTGTGAAGGATGACTGACCAATCGAGTTCTTTAAAAAGAAAGTAAAAAAGAAATTGTTCCAAGTTTTATCAGAAGCAATTCTTGCTTTCTGATAATTCATTCTTTGTATGAGTTCAGCCTTCCTAAGTCCATTAAGAAGGGGCAATGGATTTCTTGGTCTATTGAAATACAAGGGCTGATTCTCCTCAAACTTGGAACTTTTGAATTTTGGCCCTTGTTTAGTTAAAGCCCGATTGCTCAGCCATCAATCACAACAAAGGTATAAGTTTGGTATCATTAAATAAATAATGAGTCACTCTTCATCATGGAATAAATGGACGTGTTGTAGAAAGCTTCTAATAATATAGGTTTTCCTGGTCAATTTGACATTTCTTACAAGCACTTTCGTCCGAAATGTGATCGCGATTAAACATCTAAACGTTAATTCAATTGACCGATAGCCATGAGGTATCGTTTAAATTGAATGAACATGAACGAACTCGATTTCAAAGGGTTTAACATTGTAACCATAAAAATTTATGAATTAGTCATATGAGACCCTGGAATAAAAACCCAGTCACAATAGACATTCTGCAAACCAAAACCTTGCCGACCAACAATGAATCTCGACAATATTTGACCATTTTGGGTCTGGCTTCTGTTTCCTGGCCATTTCCAACACGCTAGTGTGGAGATGGATCACACCTTTCTTTCGAAGGCACTATTGAAAGGAGAACCAGAAATAGCATTGTGAAATCAAAGAAACGCTTTCCATACTATACGGGTTACGTAATCAATCGATACCGTTATGTTTGAGTTAGATCACTCGTCTTAGCTTGATTGATGGTAGTCAGTTGTATATTTTGTTTCGCCCTGTATCCATGTACACAGCACACTTCGAGGCTAGGGTTAAGAAACTCATCTTGGAACAACAATATAATCACGGTCCGTGTTGTAGGAGCAATTTAGAACTATAACAGTTCATTTGGATCAATGGAATATTAATCTAAAGACAATCTGTACAATTCCTCTAAGTTCTGGCACGACTTATTTAGGATATTCTTTTTTCGAAGTGAGGCGCCCCAAACGGAAGCGAATTGATCGTCTTGTTACCCAGCTTCGCTGTGTGTTGAAAAATTACCATCTTCTTTAAAGATCAGAGGAAAGTTATCTCGTACCACAATAAAATGGAACAAACTTATTTAGGAATGTTTTGAAGGTGAACGGAAAAAGCTCAAACTTGTCGCCATTCAGTAAGTATTTTTTTTTGTTGCCAAGCTAATTAATCTGTTAAATTAACATGATTAACATGATAAAAACTCTCTTTGAACAAATGTTTTGATTTGATTTTATTCACTTACTTATTCACATTAAAGGCCGAGTTCAGCTGATTGGCTACCGTATACAAGGGGGGGGGGGAGGAGGGGGCAAGTAACACATAATTATTTACTAAATCATTATATATATATATGAACAAGAAAACAAACAAATTACATCAATTTAGCAATTTAACAAAATGGAAATAATACCGTGACGGCTGATACACAAAAATCAGACATATAGTTTAAATATATAATAAGATAGAAAATAATAATAGTTTAATGATAATTGCACAGTTCCCAGACAATTTTTTTTTTTTTGCAAAGTAAACTTGAAATAGTACACAAGATTAATAAAATAAAGATCTATGCCCGAAGCGTAAGGGAAATATTTTCTTGTTATTTATTCGTTTAACTTGTCTATACTATTCAATTGTGTATACGACGCAGAGAAATATATATACCGGTATGTTCATGATATTATATACACTCACTTAGTACTGGTATTGCAACATAGCTAAATGCGTGTATTTCTTTCATATTTACTAATCTTTCATATATTGTCATATTTCATTCATGGCCAGAGATTTTGCGGATATATTTGTATATTCTGAAAGAGGAGACTTGTCCCTTTGCATTCCTGAGATCAGTAAATATTCAGACAGGGGCACTTTTTTAAACAAAGGGGCGCAAATGAACAAAGGCCACTAAAAATGAAATTTTAAGAGATTGGGATTGTCAGTGGATAAAATTATTAAGGAGGAGTTAAATTTCTTCGCAAACTGTTAACATGTTTCCATTATCCTTGTGGCAAATTAAAAATAGTAATAAGGAACTATCATAAAGGCTAAATAAAGAAACATCACGCAAAGAAGAAAACAAAATCTGTTACGCCGTTGCTATTATAAAGGAGGATGCATGGCAAAATCAGATGTCGTGAATATCTAGCAAAATATAATAGAAGTGAGAAAATTTTTATTTCTATTGTAAACGACATTATATTAACTACTTGAATTCAACAATAATTTGGGAATTCGGTGGAATAAACTTGCATTAAATCGTCTCTGCAATACAGGACTAAATTTTTCCTTGGCAACGATAGAAGTAAATTTATCTTCTTCCGGTGTTCCTCCTTTTGTCTTTCATTGTATTGCTACCTTTTTTGCCATTTTTAATTTGCCACAAGCACGATGGAAACATGTTAAGTTTTCTGAGAAATATGACTCCTCCTTAATAATTTTATTCACTAATAATCCCCACCTCTTAAAATGTCATTTTTAGGGGTATTTGTTCATTTGTCGCCCCTTTGTTTAAGAAAGTGCCCCTTTCTGAGTATTTACTCATCTCAGGAATGAAAAGGGACAAATCTTCTTTTCAGAATATACAAAAATTTTCTCAAAATCTCTGGCCATGAATGAAATATGACAAAATATAAAAGATTTGTAAATATGAAAAAATGCACGCATTTAGCTATGTTGCAATACCAGTGCTAAATGAGTGTTCTGTTACTTTTTACAGGCAGCTTTCGGCCTATGTTTTTAAAGCACAAATTTATGAAGAAGTCTATAGGCCGAAAGCTGAAATAAAGTAAAGTTGAAGTCACAGTTTCACCCCAGTTTAGCTCTTTCTTTTCATCATTAATACCTTCACGCTAGATCTATTTATACCGATCGAGACACTGGTGAAATGTAATTGGCCATGGGCATATCATAGAATTTATATATTTGTGTTAATCATTATTATTAAATTATTTGATTTCATTCAACTCGTATAGGCCTGTCATCATCTGAACCAGCAGTAACAATGGGATGTTGCAGCAGTAAACAGACCGGTGGTGCGAACGCTTTCTATGGCGACGGCGACATCAATGATAATTCTTCTGAAGCCGAAGAGAGGCAATCGATTCCTAAACCAACGCGAGCTCCATCTCGAGCCCCATCTCGGGCAAATCTATTCTATAATGATGGCGACGAGGTAGAGGAAGAGACCACATCATGTTTTGGATCCAAATCCAAATCTTCAAAATCTTCCAAAGGAGTAAAAGGTAAAGCCAAAAACCGTGGTACCAAGGATGAGGATTCTCCGAAATCTTCAAGGCGCAAAAGTGGCAATGCAGGAAGCAGTGCCACCAATGAAGCCAGGACTGCAGGAGGGGGACGGGCCGGTGGAAGCCGACAGGATCCCCAAAGTATGAGTCAAATTGCTTCTGAGGCCACTTTGTTCTATCGAAACCAGAGAGTCGACAACATTTTGGATAGTAACCCAAGGCAAAGAGCCATGCAGGATTCTTATGACGAACAGAAAGAGGAACAAAGGAGACAACGGGAGCGTGCTGAACAGGACAAAAAAGCTTATCTGGAGAAATATAAGGATGACAAGGACAAAAGTTCGTGTTTTGTTGGATTATGCAACCCAAAAAAGCGTGTAGGAGCGAGCAACTTTCACAACCAATGATAAAACTCCTAAAACGATTATGAACTCATGCTTATGTGAACAATGACGTTAACTCTTTTTTTCTTTCCCAAAGAACTGAATCCACTCCCAAGGACAGGAAGGGTGTTTTTGGAGTAACCCTCCACCACCAAACAAGTTTTAAATGGCTCATGTGGCTTTTGGAAAGAAAAGAAAAAAATTATGTTTTTTTTTTTTTTATTTATTTTTTTTTTATTTTTTTATTTTTTAAAGATTTATGATCACTCATAACATTATTTTTTAAATCTCATTTTCACATAGGTCTATGACAGGAGAAACATCATTTTGCCCAGGTTCTTCTTCTTTTTTTTTTAAGTACGTCATTTTGATTAAGGGCGGGATTACCTTTTGGTAGATTGGTAAATCAAATCGTCTTAAATCCTTTTAAGAACGATTTCATTAATCCGAAACATTAATATATACCTTGAATAGTTGGTTTCCGTCACTGAAGTGTCTGTCATATTTTTTTTTGTTGCAATTTTCTTTTTAATTACCCAAGAACAGATATTAATCAACCTCAAAACCAGAGGCCTATAAAATGTTCTATGCTAATTCGATCGATGTCATACAGGTCATGTCTGACCCTTTGTGACCCTGTTGATGATGCTTTTCCAAATAGCTCTGTCTTGTGCCAGGCGATGAGCTGCACTAGGGAGAGGCCTGTTAATTGTTTAATGCCATCTGTCCATCTCAGTTTCTGTCTGCCTTGTCTCCGACTACCTTCAATGCAACCTTGCATAATTATTTTTTCAATGTTATCATCCTGTCGTCTGCATATATGACCAAAATATTGCAATTTGCTACGATCTATCTTATTAACCACCGTAGGTTTTTGCCCAATTTGGTTAAGTACGTATTCATTTGTCTTATGCTCCGTCCATGATATTCTCAGCATCCTCCGCAACACCACATCTCAAACGCTAATATTTTCTTCCTATCAGCCATTCCCATCGACCATGTCTCACATCCATACATGCAATTGGGAAAACAGCGTTTGCATAATGTGTATTTTAGTTTCTTTCGATATCCCTCTGTCCTTCCATATATCGCTTAAGGTAATACAGGATGATCTCGCCATGGCTAGTCTTCTCTTGATTTCCTGAGAACTTCCTCCTTTGTTGCTTATATATGAGCCAAGGAAGTTAAAAGATTCAACTTCTTCCACATTTTTTCCATCCACGTCACCACCTTGTTTGGATCTCCTCCGCAGATCATGACTTTGGTTTCTTAACGTTGAGACGAAGTCCTAACTCCTCGCTGGCGTAACTTGACTCTGTCAATGAGATTCTGGAGTTCTTCTGCCGATCTCGCAATGAGTGTTGTATCATCAGCATATCTGAGATTTGTTATCTTTCTTCCACCAATAGATACACTACCTGCAGCTCCATCAAGTGCACTTCTCATGATATATTCGGCGTATATGTTGAAAAGGTACGGTGAAAGAATACAGCCTTGACGAACGCCTTGTCCAATTTCAAACATTCACTGTCACCACTTTCAGTTCTCACGGTGGCTACTTGGCTGTCATATAGTGAACGAATTAATTCAGTTATATGTTTGGAGAAACCCATTTCTGTCATTATTCGCCATAGCTGCTTATGACGCACGCAATCGAAGGCTTTGGAGTAGTCAATGAAGCAAAGATATAGCGGATGTTGGAACTCCATGCTTTTTTCCATTAGGTTCCTCATGTTGGCTATTTGATTTCTGGTTCCTCTGCCCCTCCTAAATCCCGCCTGTTCTGGTGGTAATTCTTTCTCGAGATGATCTCTTATTCTCTCGACTATCACATTAAGGAGAATTTTGCTTGCTGTGTGAATTAAAGAGATAGTTCGATTGTTAGCACATTCACGTGTATCTCCCTTCTTCGGCAGGGGTAAGAACACTGCCTTCTTCCAATCAGCTGGCCATTCCTTTCTAATCCAGATTTTGTTGCAGAGTCTATGAATGATTTCAACACCTTCTCGTCACTCTCTTTCAGTAGTTCAGCCTGAATATTATCTACACCTGGAGATTTTCCATTTTTCAATTTCTTCATTGCATGAATGACTTCACTGATTAAGATATCAGGCTCATTGTCCACAATATTGTTGTCTTCAATGTTGATTAAATCAGCTTCCTCAGCTTCGTCTTCTTGTGAGCATATAACTTTTCACAATACTGTTTCCATCTTGTAATTAGATAGAAACAATTGAAAAAAAACAACAAACAAACAAACAAAACAAACTTATAATTAACTTCAATAAGCCAAAATATATGCAAGGCCAAATAACATGAGCAGAGCTTTTAAGCCATTTGCAATGTTTTTTTTTTTTTTTTTTTTTTATTTTTTTTATATCCTTTATCCACCGTGCCAAATAATTTCGCTATCGCATAATATTTATGTCGCTGATCGAGGGATATAAATTACATTTACAGTAAGTATATGACTTGATGAAAACTAGGAATGATAAATTAATCAAGCTTGTAGGGGAGACCGGGGATGGAAGTTACACGGGTCAGTTGTTACTGTTCTCAGTATGCTAAGTTGGAACAAGAGAGTTCGTGCTAACTGGCATCTATATACAGCCTACACATAGCTGTGATGAACTGCCGTTCGTGAGGTTTCTCCATTGTTTTATTAAAAAGTAAATCAGCAAAAACATTTTTTTTACAATTCCGAGTGAATTTTTGACAAAAATAAAAATTTATAATAGTTCTTACAGCTGAAGGCACATGATGATAGTCTGGTATTGTGAATATAGTTCATGTATGTCACCAATATTATACCCCTGAGCCATGCCCTGTAATTCTGCCTAATGGCTTTGCTACAGTTGATTATGTGTAAAATCACCCATGTCGATGTAACAACCTACCCCAATTACATTACACATGTAAAGTAATTTTGTTTCAATTTTCAGGTGTTAATATTTTGATATTTCTATTCTTACTTTAGTCTATTCTAGAGCTCTACTTGATCTACTGTTAACGATACTAAGAAACTGGAAATTTGAAACAAAAGTATGGTATAAGAGATTTACACATTGTAACAAATTACCCCGTATGTATAGTAACAATTTACCCCGTATGGTTGTTACAAAAATGTCTTCATTAATTAAGCTGTAGTTAATAAGTGTTTACATGTTTTCAAGTTTTATGTGCCTCAGGTTTTAGCCAACATAATAGGCTAACTACAAACCCAAAATGGAGTGTGTGAGTACTTTCATTAGAATTATCTGGCCCAAAATGTGAATTTTGTAACGTCCATCCCCGGTCTCCCCTATATTAAAAGTATCTGGAAACAAAATAACATTGATTACAATAATTACCGCCTTTCGGATGGTGACGCTAAAGGTCCACCTCAGATGTAATTATCGGGACCCATGTTCATAAAACCTTCATAGGCATAGTTATCACCTTACGGTGTACTGTTCCCTAAGTGATTAGTTGACAACTAGCTTAGTAAGGTTTTATGAACATGATGAATGATTAAATGAGGTATATAGGCTACACCCAACAACATGAAGATTGGCGAAGAATACACATAAAAATCATAGGACTGTTATCAGGTCATTTATATCATTTTCATTTAATTGATACAATATAATCACGAGTTCAATGACTAGTTCAATGAAGTACAACTCTTTAGTTAAAAATTAAACATATAAAATTTTATGACTTAATCAATAAACTGTACGGTATATTTGCCTACCAAAAGTTATTAATTGATTTTACATTATCATTCTTCTTCTTCTTATTATTATTATTATTATTATTATTATTATTATTATTATTATTATTATCATTATTATTATTATTATCATTATTACTATTATAATCATTATTACTATTATTATTATTAATACTATTATTATTCATTTGTACATTTTTTTTAAAGAGCCTGCAGTGGTATTTTTATAAAACTTTATTAGGTGTCATGGTTGTGATCCTAATTTACTAAATTGATCTTTATGCAGTGCACTCTTTAATGGTAGGTCTAGTGCTCGAATTTGTTTTTACAACTACGTGCAATTATTTTTCTTGTCTAGTCGACGAAAGAAATATTCATGTGAAAAAAAAGAAGAAAAAAATAGCCTTCATAACTATGTCTTTTCATTGCCAATCAAAAACAAATTGTAAGTGTTTCTACAAATTAAATATAATGTCATTATGCCAAATTGGGTTCGCGAGTATAGCAGAAAATCAGGGAAATCTGTATGTCTGCTGGATACGGTAAGCATTAATTTATGTACATTTTCCAGCTAGCTTAATAGCATCAGGCGCGGATCCAACGTCAGCTATGATAAAGCATTTTACAGGCCCACTTATCTGCGGGACAATGAAGGACTCTATTATGCTTGTGCATAGGCTGATACAATTTCCGTCAGAGTTGATGCTGAATCCTGTACTGACTATTATCATTGATTTTGATACCATAAACATAATAATTCGTCCTGATTAATCTTTAGAAGAGATATTTGTACAGAAATGAGCCTCACATAAAAATTATCAAATATTTTGTGGATATCCTCTACCAGATGCATGGACTTTCGTTTTTCAATTGTGAATACTATCATCTAATTCTATAAAACAATCATGTTGTCTTATTGCCTGTTATTGTGTTAAATCTTATTATTATCAGCTACGAATTCCGTCCTTTATATTAAAGAAAATATATACAATAAATAAATTGGTTATACAATGTGTTTATTGATTGACGTGGGTTTATGAGTATTAATTATTTATCACAATATTTAGATAAAAATTGCACCGGTAAGCAGTGGGGAATTTTACGTATTTTAAAAGGCTCTCGAATGAAGTAGGCCTATATTTTTTCCTGGACGAGCTGTATAGGCCTACCAATAATATCAGTGTATACACCATAAAAAGTGTTATTTATGAACATCATGATAATACTCAAGATAATGCTTTCCAAACATGAAAACTATGTAAGTTTCTGAAAAAACCAGACTTTTTTATTCTACATGTAATGAGATTTGCTAATGATGATACTCAATCAAAGTTAATTATCTTTACCATATCTCTTAGTCTTGGTGATTATTAATCATTTCATCATATAATACCAAACAAACATCAGATTGCAATAATGTATTTTACGTCGTCAAACAGTTGACGAATCCCTTTAGGCCTATAAATTGCTGGAATACAATATCAGTAGAAGTATTGTATAACCAACTAAATCTATAATGATGATAATACTTTTCATTCGATTTGATTTATGCCTTGAATGTAACTTCAGTGGATAAATATACACCGTGAATATGGTACTAGTAATTGCAATTACACATATCCGAAGGCCTATTCTTAGAAGTTCAGTGGTAGATTTTCGAGGGTGCATTCACACTGAAACCGGTCATCGGGAGGGCGTCCTTCTTCTTCTGAGAGCACATTGCTACTAAAGAGTATAGGTATGGATTCAACGTTGAGTTGATTGGCAAGATAAAAACCACCGCCCAAGCATACAGCGAGACAGGTAGTTCCATCATACCCGTCTGTGAGAGAATTCCCATGATAATGACGGGCAACCAACAGCAGAAATCAGTGCCCACTATCAGCGCCATTTTGGTGGTCATACGCATCTCGCGCTTCATCCTTTCTGACCCCGCGACCTTTGCTGACCTTCTGACCTGGACAAAAATGGCGACGTAGCAGAGAAAGATGAGGATGAGGACGATGAAGTTCACCCCAAGAAAAAGAGCAATGGAATACAGCCAGGTAGGACGTTGTTCTGGCTCCTCATCAGGGATAAACTTATATACGTCTTTCTTGCTGTCATAGGAGATGCGTCCCGTCTGTTCAGTGTAGGTGTTGAATGGGAGACCTAGGCATACATCAGATAAACCATAGATCTCCGGATCGTTGAGACCAATCATGATTGGTGCCAAGCTGAGAGTGAAGGTCAGAACCCACACCAGTCCAACGCCGATCCGTCCGGATCTAGGACGAAACCGAACTGTACCGAACGGAAAGGTAATACAGATGAAACGATCTACAGTGATCAGGGCCAGTAGGAACACGGTGCTCTCACTCGACAGAAGACCAACGAACCCTGCCAGGCGGCAGAGATTCGACTCCCGCCAGATCGGCGCCGACAGGTAGAACCATTCGCCATAGTAGACATCCACTGAGGCGATTGTCACCATGTAAATGCCCATCAGGAAGTCCGCAAAGGCTAGGTTGGTGATGAAGAGCCTCTGGACGGTATTTCTACTCGCCTTCTCCTCTCGGAAACGCACGAATATGACGATGAAGTTACCAAAGAGGGCGCCAGATCCGATGATCCACATGGCTACTCTGAGGACATCATTTTGAGTGAGACGGGAGCAGGAATCGAGAGCTGTCGGGTTGATGATTGAACATGTGATGTTCGGGAACAGGCAGCAGAGACGGTTATCATCTGTAGATCTGAAATCATTCATGAATAAGTTTGAGACGTACGTTTACTTGAAGTCTTACCCATAACCGACAATGCATGCGACTTGTCCGTTCAAAACCACCCATGAATTAACAAAATTTACGTTTTAGTTGTATATATGAAGAGCTCATTTCCAAAAGGTACTACATCCATTTTCCATCAAAATTCTTTTTCTTTTTTTTACATTAATCTACTCATTTTTAGCACCTCTACACGCTGTTACAAACATAGGAAGGGTGAAAAAAATTACTTTCAAAAATTATTTCATTTCCAAAAGGTATTACATACATTTCAGTTCGTTTCCAAAAGGTACTACATCCACTTTTATGTAGTCCCATGTATTTGTTTTTATTGCATGTAAATAATTCGTAGTTGGCTGGGTTCGCCAGAACATCAGTGAAAATTTGAAAACTTATGTACTCAATGCAAAGTCTGATGTTTTTTAAACATGGCATCTATTTTAAGCTATATGAAATGGTAGAAAATGTTCCTTTTTGAATGAGAAATTGCCGAGATACATGGCAATTTACATACTCTGAGACGTATCGTTTCCAAAAGGTACTACATCCATTAGAACAAAAAAATTAAAAATTCATTTACATAAAAACTTATAGACCTAAATTTTTGTTAGACTGGTTTCCCTTTAGTATCATAAAGTAGAACAATCTGTAAAAGTTTAATTTCAAACACTCCTATCAATGAAAATTAAAAAAAAACAACATGTTTTTCCTCCGAATTAACAAATAGTACCATTTGGAAATGACCTCTTCATATATGTTTCCTGACGGTTAGCCGTAATACGTTGATGCTGCATACATGTACACTGTCCGTCATAAAGGTGGAATATTCTTTTGCCGCTATAGCGACATGATTTTGCTCTGACTTTAATTTCTTGAATATGTTTGTCCCTGCTTTTACTTTTTGGGACCCTGGCTATATCTTGGACATTCTCCACGTGGACCTTTTTCCAAAAAAGTTTTGTCAACCCTCGTAATGCCCATTTTTGTCATTTTTTCTCATTTTGGGGCCCCTTTTTTGTTTTCCCGGCCGATCAAGCCCCCCCCCCCTCAGTCCTACCCCCAGGAAAAGGGACTGAGGTGTACTGTTTTATATTGTTCTTTAAGTTAAATTTATGTTTCTGGGGATAGGCTAAGGTCTCTTGTCTAGGGGAGGGGTTGAAGTAAAAAACGAGAATAGTGAAAATTCGGAATATTTTATTCCATCTTTATGCTGAAAACAAAAGAAATGAAAAACCACTTTTAACCCTTAAATATTATCATTTTCCCCTTACATTTTATTAAGCCTAGATGACAAGGCTGTAAATAGTCATTATTGATAGTATTCTATTTTGATTTATGTTTGGTTGAGATTTTACAATACAATTTAGGGAAGATAGAAATTTCCATGGTGTAAAAATGAATAAAATAAATGTTGAACCCCAATCAAAATAAAATTTGACCCCTCCCCTAGACAAATGAGTCGAGCCTGTAACCATAAATCTTGATTTAATTTAAAGAACAATAACAAATCTCCACCTCAGACGTGTTTCCTTGGGATAGGACTGAGGGGGCCTTGGTGGGTCGCGTGAACAAAAAAGGGCCCCCCCCCCCCAAAATAAGAAAAAATGACAAAAATGGCCATCTTCTAGGGGTGACAAACTTTTTTAAAGAAAAATCCCTGGTAAGGGTTGAGGGAACGTCCAAGATATACCCAGGATCCCAGAAAGTGAAAGCGGTGACAAACACATTCAAGAAATTAATAACGGAGCAACATAATGTCGCTTGAGCCAGAAAAAAATATTCCACCTTTACGACGAACAGTGTATGTACAGGATGGAATAAGATAATGGTGTGGAAGGGACGTGCTACAGTTTTTGTATGTTGGTCTGTCTCATTTGACTCATTTAATTTTGATAACCTTGTTGGAATTAAACAGGAGACACATACGATTCATTTTTTTAAATATCACGTGGCACTGTGTAGTTTGAGCACATCTTTTTTCTTCTGAATACTTACAATGATTCCACTGACTTTAATCCACTGAATGTATCATAGTCGAGTCGGCCAAGCTGCAGACTGACAAGGTGGCTGTGAAAACACCGCGGAGAGAACAGTGTTTGTGTTTTATCATATTACAATCAGGGCGACTTAATCAATCCTTATTCATTGGAAGGGGACAAATGAGTCATGACTGTACAATCTAAAAAAAAACAACAACATAACCATTCAATTTGTCAACATCGCGTTGTTTTATACGGTTTTATTCATCTCATCTTCTTTCATTTTTAACGACGTAATAACACAAGTTTACATAATTTGAATAATTCTGAAAATATAAAAAAAGGCATATTTGATGAAATCTTACTTAATATCGATAATTTGATATTGAAGCATGATATGAATAACATTAAAGAAAATGTGCGTTTATAGTCCTAATGTCGCGAGTTCATGATGTTTAGGACAGTTATACAGTTTAGGCCAGAAGTGTACATACACCCAGGGAATTGAATGATAACTATTCACTTTGGAATATCATAAAATTTACTGTATCTTCAGAAATATCTACCATGACAAATTTGGTATCAAATAAAAGATCGTATTAAGCTCTTTCACATAACTGGGATGCCGATGGGATTAAAATATATTTCAAGTGCAATCTTCTTTGTAGAAAAAGTAATGTTTGTACCAAATGTATGTATGAAAAATATTTTCATTAAAAATATATAAATGCCAAATCTATGATTGATATTGCATTTTGTATAATGATATGTCACCAATGAACACAAAGAAGTGTAATCTGAAATGTTTGTCTTCAGAAGTAACGAGCACAAATATGAACTGTTTTGGTCAAGTTTTCTTTAAAATTTGACTAAAATACTAGTATAAAGTTATTTTGGGAAAAATAACACTTAAATATTATTCAGCTGCCTATGAAAAAACCAATGTGATGAAAGAGCATGACATACTAATTTGTTTGATACCAAATTTGTTATTATAGCACATATATATTTTTTTTAAATACAGTACATTTTATGATGTTTGACAAGTGTACAAATTTCATTTAATTTCCTGGGTGTGTGTAAACTTGTGACCTCAACTTTATTTACGGTAGGTGGATGATTACAATACTTACAGCTTACGGAGATGTGTCATGTTGTCGAATGATCCCTTTTCGATGAATTCTATTGGATTAAAACTGAGATTCCTGAAGATAACAAGAAAGTTGAGAAGAAAAGAAAATATATTTGTTTGTTTGTGTTTCTCAAATATGACCAAGTCGTTCGTAAAGTTATGAGTGGCTTCGCAAACAACTGGACCATGTTTCATGGTGCTGTACTAATAAAAATGTACATTATACAGTGCGTCCCAGAAAAAGTATACCCAACTTTGAGAGCCTCATAATAAGACATTATAGCTTGTGAGACCTTGAAATATAGATCATGATGAAGAGCAACTCATATTCTTTTCAATTATACCAGGCGCGTATCCAGGATTTGGCACCCCGGGAGGCCCGATGTGATTTTGATTTCCCCCAGTGGTGGATCCAGAAAGGTACATCCTATTTTTTTACCCGTTACACCGGGCGAGCCAAAAGGTACACTCAAAATTTTTTCACGCCACGCACCCAAAAGGTTATATATCAGCTGTAGGGGTAGGTTAACCATGTCAAACGGCTCAAATCGTGTCTATTTTTCGTTTTTGTTTTTGTTTGTTTGTTTTTTACATTTTGCTCGATTCGGCGCCCCTCTACGGTCAATTTGGCGCCCCTTTGAGGTAATTTTTGCGCCCTTTTGGGCGCCCACCCGGGGGCCCGGGCCCGTAAAGCCCCCCCCCCCCCAGAATACGCGCATGGATACCAAACTTATACCTGTGTTGTGACGGATGACTAAGCAGTTGGGCTTTAAAAACAAGCGTAAAAAGTGCCCTGTCCCAAGTTTGAGCAAAAGCATCCCTTGCATTTCAATAGATCAAGTAATCCTTTGTGCCTAATGAATGGACTCAGGAAGGCTGACCTCAAACAAACAATGAATGATCAGATAGCCAGGGCTGCTTCTCAGACAACTTGGTACAGATCACTTTTGACCAATGTTTTTAAACACTCGAGTGTTCAGTCATCCATGACAGTATCAGTATGATTTTGTTATCATTAGATAGAATATGAGTTAATCTTTGTCATGAAATTAAAATTAATTACACATAAGTTATTCAATTTTAATATGAGGCTCTCAAAGTTGGGTATACTTTTATCTGGGACGCACTCTATAATCATTTAGCACAAGAGCTGATCTCCAGCATTGACCATTCGTTCGTAAAGTCATTCGTAACCCACGAACAATTTGGTTAAACAGTTTGATTAGACCAGGGAGGAGTTTCATGAAAGGATTAGTTGGACGTTTTATCCAACAAATTGCTATAAGCTACTGAAATGCTTGCATCTGATTGGCTGAGAGCGAATTTGTCGGATGAAATGTCCGACAAGTCCTGTGATGAATTGCCCCCCAGTTTGCTAACGTATTCAAATTTTATGCATAGTTTTTCCTGGCGTTATAGTAACGAGGTATTCAAACAACCTGTAATACAAGGATAAGCGAAAATACATGGAATCCAGTTTGAATATATTAGTTGTTGTTATGTAGGGCAATCCCCAGGCAAGATTTCAGGTTGTCAACATCAACCTTTATTTAAAAAAAATAGTATGCATAAACTTAGTATACTGGTCTATTAAAGGTGCAAACAGACATGTATAAGGACATTAAATTATTTCTCTAATTAAACATATACACAAAATCATCCGATAGAAAAGACAACAACAAAATGCCGTGTGTGAAAATAAGCTTTCTATCTGGAAACCTTATGAAGGTTAACATGTAAGGCTGATGATTTGCGATGAAGTTCAATACAATTAAAATCCCCCTTGATTTGTATATCAGCGAGATTATCATATCATCACTTTATGAGTATAAACAATCATCTTCATATTATTGTTAGATTGGAGAGAACTTTACCATTCATAGTTAACAACGACAAGTCATGCTACACTTACAATTCCTCTACGGCATTCAGATCTTTGAACGTGCTTGAATTTCCCCTTGACAATTTGTTTTGAAGAAGCTTTCTGTAATTATCCACAAAAATCATTTGAAAAATCTATAACCTGCCAAATAATTTCAATGTGACAATGGAACATACAAGGGAACAATATACTGGGCATGATCGATAACTGCATTTGACACCTTTTTAATAAAAAGTGAGTGAAAGTTCCTTAATTTGCATTTGTAAAAATAATAATAATAATAATAATAATAATAAAAAATAAAAACAGAGATAAGTGAGGGTCGTCCCCTTTTAAGTATATTGGACCATATGTACAGTAAAATAAAAATAAAAGATAAACACAAATGACTTTATTTTTATCTGACTGCTTCCAAGCATCACATAAATGAGATCATAATGAACCTTAAAATTCCTCAGATCGACAATTTTTCACAGAGCATAAAAAGCTATATTTCATCTTCCGGTCCACAGAAAGTAGGAAAATCATTAGACTTACAGTTGTGTCAACGAACTGAGTCCTTTGAATGTCCCAGGGTCGATGTGATGAATCACGTTTTCATTCAGAATCCTGTTGGATGATAATTAATATAATTAAAAGAGGATAAGAGGAACCATTCAGAGCCAATGTGAATGCAACTATCGACTTTCAGAAGCGGAGCTGAGGATTAGTTTTATTTTCAACATTGGCAACAAGGCAACATTGGGCTGGGTTTATCAGGAGAATCGAGATCTATTGTAGATGAACCATGAGTATTATAGAAATCTAATCTAAACACAACACGAAAAGTAAGTTCTCTCTATTTCAGATATCAATAATTTTTTAACCAGACGGAATTGAAATTTTTTTCATTACATGTCCGTGTAGGTAATTTTATTAGCTACCTTGTGACCGATTTTTAGGAAGAATCATCATGTCATGCTTCAGTGAGTAATGGTCGACTCCCAAAAAATGACATTTTTTAAAGTTCACAAGCCGAATATTCAAATTATTTCTACATCACACTTGTCAAAAAAGATGCCAAATACATGTATGTTCCCTACTCTCATAGAAAGTGAAATTTGGCATATTTTCATTGTTAATTTGTGTCCATTTGACTTCGGGCGGGGGGGGGGGAGGGGGTAGGTGTTAATTTTGTTGGGGCTTCGGTCATCAAAGAGGTCATCAGGTATCAGCCATAGGGTTAAGGTTGTGGGGTCAATCGCCCCGCTTGTCTATTTTTACTGAGGTTTTTTTTTTCCTTCTTCTTCCCCCTTTTTTTTTGGGTTGTTGCTAGGGGGGCGGGCCCGTCGTCGCCCCCCTGGATCCGCGCCTGAATGGTAGCTAGTAAAATTACCTACATGCACGGACATATAATTTTATTTTTTCCATTCCGTCTTGTTAAAATATTATTGATATCTGAAATAGGGAGAACTTACTTTTTTGTTGATTTTACATCCTTGGCCTTCTAAACAACGTGTTATTGCAGCATGATCGGTATGTACAGAAAATTCAATTAAGAATATGAATGTAAATCTGAGATTTTTCATTTACGTTGATGTTAATTGATAATTATTTTTTTCTTTTCTTTTTAGATTCATCAATCATTCCTCATGTCCATTGGAAAGTTTGATAAGGAATAATGATAATTTCTGATAATATAGAATTTCCTTTAAAGAATAAAGGAGTCATTTTCGAATATTAAGAAAATGATAATACATACATAAATCTGAGCCCGGTATATTGAATACAAATTAAACTCACAATTTTTCCAAGTTTTGTAGCCCCTCAAAGATGCCAGATTTGAGTTCCTTTAATTTATTCTTTTCCAGGTTTCTGAAACAAAGAACAGATGATTTTCGTTCAAACATTTATGTAACTAATACAATGGTGATATCAAATTATACATGCTATTATATAACTCTCAACTTATGTGAATTTATGTGAACTTATGTGACTGTCATCGAGTTTTACGCTGCCGTAACTAACATAAACATCACAATATATTCGCACAAGTCATATTTAGCTTAAATTCTTGTTCATGTTTCTTTATAGCTAATAGGCCCTACAACAATATTGCATGAAAGAAAATCAATGAAAATTAACAAGCCCAACTAGAAATGGATAAAGGTTCTCAAAATTGAATAGTAAAAATAGAAGAAAAAACAAAACATTCAAAACAACAAAGACGGTATTATAAAAGACTTTAAGGATTGTCAACTAATTTCTACGCTAATTATCACGATAAAACTTACATTGTTCTTACGGAGTCGCTGTTTGTGAACACACCACGCTCTATTTCAGAAATATTACACTGGTTAAGGTTTCTGAGAGAATAAAGAAGGTTACAGAGGAAGCAGAAAAATATGATTTGTTCTTAATATTCACTATTAATTTTTATATCCATATTTCCTTGATTGCTGTTAATTTTATATTACAAATAATACATATACCAGATAAACTGTAAAAAATACATATACAACAGCTAATAGGCAATTCCTTTTTATTTTAATATTGTGAAAGAAATGGGGTAAGAAAACAATAGTATGTGTAGCTCAAATTAAAGTTACTCAGAGCTATCCTCCTTTTTTTTTTGGAGATACAATGTATACATAAGATTTCATAGTTTATGGTGTCAGTAGTTCAAAATATTATAGAAAATCATTTAAAATCCGACCACCAAGTGTGGATTGTGTAAAGCTTAGAAAAGACAAAAGAAACGTATTAAAATACTTACATATTTAAGATTGCCTGCATGTTAGAAAACGCCCCACGTTGGAGCCGAGTTATAGGGTTACTTATGAGAAGCCTGTCAAATAACATGTGGTAAACATAAACCATTCATTGTAAATAGAATGAAATTGATAGCACTTAAATCGGAAACATTAATATTTAACAATAATAATTTGGCTTGAGTTAAAAAAACACATCCAAATTGGATATCGGCAATTTCATGAATATGTGAAAAATTCGCATTAAAAAAAAACACACACAAAAAAAACGCGTATCTGATTATCACGTGTCGTATATTTTAGTGAAAATTGAAACGTTACGAAATGTGCTTTGGGTACTTAGTTTGAGGGACATCATAATCATATGGATTGTATTTTGATATAATGAGCCTATTACAACTGAGTCAATGTGGGGAGTTTGTTGAAAACCATTGGTTTGATATCACATATCAGATTACGAGTAATGCGGCGGTCACAACTCGCCGTACCTTCGACGTGCAACTCCCTACGATGGATTTCGTAGAAAATTCGTGCAGCGGAGGTACCTCGCAGGTACAATGCATGTACGACGTGCAGAAAGTTTTTACAATACCCTTACTATAGAATTGCAGGAATCGCAGAAGTTGTATTAGGACCTGTGCGTGCATTGCACATGCAACGCAGGCTACGTCGATGGCACGTGCCCCGTAGCCTACGACGAGTTGTGACCGCTGCATAAAGATGCCTGGTAATAAAATATTAAATGATATTAAAACTCGAAGAGGAATTTTTTTTTAGGGTTTATCTAAATCCAGCTATTAGTGGAGTAGTGATAAAGTGTCTATTTTCGATGTATAGCACAACTTACTAACTCGTACGACAGAAAAAAAACGCACTTACCAAGGCTTATTACCGAAACTGAAAAGGGGCGCAAATAGGCCTATCTTAACTAAGCATGCTACGGCATTGGCGGATCCAGGATTTAGAAATACGGTGTTCGCATCCCGAAAATTTTGAAAAATAGGGGACGCAACCGAAAATGTCAAATTTTAACATGTATAGTCAATGAATGGTTTTCAAATTATAGAGGGGGTGCGCATCCCCTGCGCCCCCGCCTGGATCCGCCACTGTAGGTGTCCCTATTGTGTATGATCTTAATATACGCCATTAATAATACGATTCTACTTCATGTATATCGGAAATAGGTGCGGTTTGATCTTTTTTTAAAATATGAAATAAAATACTTACAAATTTGTCAATGCAGGCAGTTTGCTGAAAGTCATAGGTTTGACATCAACAATAAAATTTTCTGACAGGTATCTGTAAATAAATGTAGGGTTTGGCGACAAAGGTTTAACTGTGATTGAAGCGTTAAAAGGGAAAGGTGTTTATCCCCTGCGTAGATGCATCATGAACGACAATGATTAAGGTGATTTGCCTTATTTCTCACTAAATAATTTAGATTCCAGGCTCAACCAAAGTTGTAATACTGAAAGTTAGATTTTATTGAAACTCGCTTAACTTGTCCTCATATTTTACAAGGCAAAATATATTTCAAGTTCTGTTCAAGTTTGTTTATGATAATGTCACTGTTAGCATAAACATGGAGAGATGTTCATAAAAATACGGCAATATTTGCTTCACTCTTAACCCTTTACTCTTGGCATGGCAAACCACCCAGGCCTGTGCATAATGTGTCGGTGCATTTTGTGTGTATCATTAGTACCCTAGGAGCCTAGGGCCGTTAATCAGCATTTTTGCTGGGGAAGGTTTGAAGGTCCTAACTAGAGTAAAATTTTGCGCTGATTCCAAAAATGTCCCTCTTACTGACCGTACCCATGACACTTTGGCCATTTTGGCCAATTTTTGTCCAAAAATGACCATTTTGGTCACTTGTGGTCAAGGGTATTTTATTTCTATAATTTTTGCCGATAAATGGGATTTTTAAAACCTATCTGATGTAAAAATGTGCGCTGATTCTAAAAAAAAAAAAGTGGTTTTATTGACTCGGTGGGTCATTAAAGGGGTCATTTTGGTCAATTTCGGCCAAAAATTGTCATCTTTATCATTTTTGGGGCCAAAATTAGACCAAAATGACCATCAGAGTCATCCAAGTGATGGTTTTCCCACCCCCAAACCATTTGAAAAAACTTCCTTGGGTCTAAAGCAATACTCCCATACCATTTTCCTAAAATATTTGGACAGCCCTGGTCATTTAGGCCAGTTTGACCGAAAGTGACCATTTTGCCATTTTGCAGGATTTTGCTATACAGGCCTATGTATTACATGTATTAGTGTATACACGTGTATATATGTAGATGTATTATCCTTTCGTTCAACTCATTTCACTAAAGAGTTGACTAGTGGTGGAGAAGTGGCAACAATTGATGCTGATTTAAAAAATAGAGGTCTTATTCAACCTACCCATAAGGTTCTGGTCACTTATTGGTCACTTATTGGCCGAAGGTTGACCATTAGCCAAAATGAAATAAAAAATACGATTTACAATAAATAAGTGCCTAAAACATAGCTAGACTGTGTCTCTAAGCACTTAACAGACATTTTTTTTATCATCTCGGTCATCAGAAACAGATTTACCCTGCACACAATATGTGCACATTCTCCACTCCCTACTTAGCATGCTGACCATGAACTATAAAAAGAACCAAAAAAAAAAAAATGTTTGATATTTGCTTTCACAACAAAAGTATGACAAGCCTGAAAATCTGTGGTATTTCCTGTGATTTAATCGTTGTAATGTCCACTGTGGCGGTTCTTACCACTTTGACCCGCACTGACCATTTCTATATGCAAATGGTCAATGTGGGCTAAAATTGCAACAACCGCCAAAGTGTATACAGTAATCCATTATTTAGTCTACAATGCACTAATTGTATTGATTTCAATGTTTGTTAATGTCAATCCGCGTTAAAACTGATTATTTGTCGCACACTTTAAGTCTGGTCATTTTGGCCACTTTTGGGTCAAAAGTTAAGCAATAATTTAATGTCATTTTTTAATTTTATTTTAATACAATTTCAATCACTCGGTCTGTAAAATTGTATGCAAAGAATAAAAATTGTAAACGCGGTATGATCGTGTAAGGTCATGTGTCACATATTGGGGTATAGTAAAAGGGTGGAGGCGTTACATTTTGGAGGGGAAATTGTCACAGTTTTTTGCATAGCATGACAACAAAGTACAGTCATGAGCTGTACAATGTCTCAAATTGTACGTAATTTATCAGGCTACATATCTGTGAAGTTTCAGCTTTGTCCTGCTCATAGTTTCCCAATACCAAAGTTAACTTGAGTGGTGTAACGTAGGAAGGGGAGGATCCTACGGTGGAGGATCCTACGGTGGAGGCACGTGTTTAAGCATAGGGAATTCCCATTTTTGTTACATTTTTACTCTTTGTTGCATTATATATTTGTATCCAAACGGTCTTATAGGTTGAGTGAATATCAAACTCTTTGGAATTTATCTGGTTTTTATAAATGTCAAGTAGAATTTTCCAAGGGTCACCTAATCAATTAATTAATCAATCAAAACAAAATTCATGCACGCATGGCTCATAGACAATGCATTGCAGGCATCAAAAATTGAAACATGCCATTTTATAACAATAATTGTGTGTTTTCATCCATTTTCTTTGCATGTACGTAGATAAACAATCGATTGGAAACATATTTCTTGCAATAAAATTTGTTTACGTTGTAATTCAAAAGTATAAGACAGGATTTCTGCCATTTTTAAACTACCTTTTCTTCTTTTTTTATACACTCTGGTAGCGCGTGGAAGGAATAATTTTGCATTACAAGTTTATATTTTTCAGAAGCACAGGGTCTTATTAACACAGTCTAAGTTGATTTATTCATTTAATACAAACAATAAGAAATTACTCACCATTTAAAATTATGAATATTTTAAAACAATTTTCTTGTAACACCATGTATAGCTTCCATGACACACACTTTACAGGCAAAAAAATATGTTAATCATCTTCCCTACCATCTGAGCTTTCAAGATATAAATACTTTCATATATGTTTGACTTACCATTAAGATACTAGAGATGTTTGTTTGTGACAATGTACATTTCTACAAATGTTTTGACATGTAACGCATTTTGCACCCAATTCATGACACATGGCCGTAAGCAAAACACAGAAAGACCCAAGCTGACCAGTATTATATGATTTCCATAGCAACATGAAATCTAGATAGTGATATAATTAATTTCATATAACTATATAATTGTATATCTGCATGATCTGTTGACGATTTGAAATATCCCCAAGGGAATATAATAATTAAAGAAGAATGTCATTAAAATGTCATCTATGACTTAACCATTATAACAAAGGCGGTTTCGTGTTGCTAGATATGTGTCCTGAGCGAGTCCAGTATTATAACCAACATGACCAATGTCCTCATTTCCTTTCTACCGGGAAAACATTTCAACTAGGGTGGAGGAAGTCATTGTCCTCTTGAATCTTATCGTTCGTGAAACATATTGAAGTCTTCTTGTAATGTGAAGAGGCAAATGAGAGCTACAGATATTTTGGTCAAGATCTTGAAGGATGTCCAGTCATCTCCTGGAAGAAAGTGTCTATAACTCCGTCATGGTTGTCTTTGATCATTTCTGTAAAGACACTAGTGTGACGAACATTGGTGTAAATCCAGTTTGGGATGAAATGAGTGGACATGGTTGACTCTGTGTTTTACAGTTCAGTAGAGCTGTGAGAAACATGTTGACTGTTCACATTCATGATAGGAAAAACAATCAATGTCTTCTTTGAAGCGAACTGCCACAACTAAAAATGCCACTTATTTGGGTCCGTACAGGGATACCACTCGTCCTGGAATTAATACATGGGTTGTCTGTTTCTGTTCTCGACGAACAATCATTTCATCCTTCCACCAAAATCAGGGATTAACAAGAAATTCCATTTACAGTCAGCTCTCTTTAGAGTGGTCTATAATAATAATAATAATATCGTTTATTTACCCAGGGTAGCCACTTCAGTTCTGACAACTGTTCTCCCAGCGGGCCGCTGCATGATGTTATTATACCCCCAGCTCCTTATTAAAAGGCAACTTTTAGGTACCATTTTTGTAGATCTTTGGTATGACCGGCCAGGTTTCGAACTCACGACCTTGATCCAAGCCATGAACTTAGTAGGTCCAAGGACAAGAAGTTCCATGGAGACTTGAACAAGTGCAAGATATTGACACCAGAGTTGTTCACCTTGAAGAGTCTTTGACCCAATAACACTGAACTGTGCTTTCTAGCAGAAAGATAAAAGATGCCTGGTGATGTGAAGAAAGACATGCTAAACCTCTTGGGCAATGGTACAAACTCATTCCTTCTGGGATAAATACCCTTCAAGGTTAGAAAGACCCTTGCTTATAATTTAAGTGAAGGATTCTGCCAAGTCAAAAAGATGACTGACTAAGACTAATCATGGTTCTAGCCCTGCTCTCTGATTTTAGTAGAGATATTGGTCATCGAGATCCTGTAGCAGCCATGATGGAGGTGTCCACAGATTGGTCAACTAGCTGCCTTGCAAAACGAATCGATGACAACTTCAAGACACAGATAAGCCATCTCGTATAAGTTGTTCCATTTTTCAGGATGAGTGGTATCCATGTACAGGACCCAAGATAGTATATACAGGCACATAATGGCATGCATAATAATTATTGTGGCAGTTCTCATCAAAGAAGACGGTGTTTCTCAATCAAGAATGTGAATGAATCAACATGATTCTCGCGGCTCTAATGGACTAGTAAATAATGTCAACCACGTCCATAGCAATTTATCATACAATTTAAAACCTTGTTTGCCACCGGGGCGTCTAGGCATTAACGATCAAAAGACAACTTGAAGAAGTTAGGCACTTCTCTTCCATCCTTTCCAAGGAGATGGAAATACCCACTAGACATCCTCAGATCTTGACCAAGTTTATTTGTTCATTAGTTGCCATTAATTAATAGTTCTCCAGGAGGATATGTATTCTCCTCGCCTGGTTGAATGCTTTCCTAGAGGAAGGCATTGCTGGAGCCTTGGTTAAGGGACACTGACTCGCTCATGCACATGTTCAAGCAAAAAATAACTGCTTTGCTAAATGGTCAAGTCATTGAAGGTCGTTGAATAACATTTTCATGACATTCTTTTTTCCAATTGCGATATTCCAAATCGTATCAGTCACGGACATGTTGTATTGAAGTCTATGAACACTAAATCATTATATAGAATTCATTTTTGCTATGGAAACTACACTATTGGTCATTCTTAGATTTAGTAATATCAGCCTTGGAATTTACTCTACTGTGATGTGCTAATATAACATCATGGTGATAACACGATTGTTTTCCTTATAACAAATGTCACAATATACGTTAGTGATGAAATATATCATTTTAAGTTAAAAAATGACACAAATTAGTGCTTACTTAACTTTGACCAAAAGCGGCCAAAGTGCGCCAGAAATTTTTGAGTGGGGAAAAACAACAAGAAGGTTCTCAACGGGGCTTAAATCTACAAACATTAAACTCAATTCAAGATTGCGTTATCAGACTAAATGGTAAATTACTTGCGATCCACTTTGGCGGTTGTTACCATTTTGACCCACACTGACCACTTTGCATATAAATGATATAGGAGAATGGTTCAGTAGCGGTCAAATGGTAGATGTATTGTATCCACTTTGGCGGTTGCTACCATTTTGACCCACACTGACCAATTGACATATAGGAATGGTCAGTGCGGAAATTAAAAATGATAAGAACCGCCACAGTGGACATTACAATGATAATCACAGTAATACCACAGATTTTCAGGCTTGTCATATTTGTGCATGCCTTTTGTTGTGAAAGCAAATATCAAACATTTTTTTTTCTTTTAATAGTTCATGGTCAGCATGCTAAGTAGGGAGTGTGAGAATGCGCACTTATTGTGTGCGGGGTAAATCTGTTTCTGATGACCGGGATGATAAAGAAAATGTCTGTTAAGTGCTTAGAGACACAGTCTAACTATGTTTAGGCACTGTATTTATTGTAAATCGTATTTTTTATTCATTTGGCTAATGGTCAAACCTTCGCCAATAAGTGACCAATAAGTGACCAGACCTTATGGGTAGGTTGAATAAGACCTCTATTTTTAAATCAGCATCAATTGTTGCCACTTCTCCACCACTAGCCAACTCTTTAGTGAAATGAGTTGAACGAAAGGATAATACATCTACATATATACACGTGTATACACTAATACACTAAATACATAGGCTGTATAGCAAAATCCTGCAAAATGGCAAAATGTCACTTTCGGTCAAACTGGCCTAAATGACCAGGGCTGTCCAAATATTTAGGAAAATGGTATGGAGGTATGTTTTTAGACCCAAGGAAGTTTTTAAAATGGTTTGGGGGTGGAAGACCATCACTTGGTTGACTCTGATGGTCATTTTGGTCTAATTTTGGCCCCAAAATGATAAAGATGACAATTTTTGGCCGAAATTGAACCAAAATGACCCCCTTAATGACCCACGAGTCAATAAAACCACTTTTTTCTAAATCAGCGCACATTTTTACATCAGATAGGTTTTAAAAAATCCCATTTATCGGCAAAAATTATAGAAATAAAATACCCTTACCACAATAGTGACCAAAATGGTCATTTGGACAAAAATTGGCCAAAATGGCCGAAGTGTCATGGGTACAGTCAGTAAGAGGGACATTTTTGGAATCAGCGCAAAATTTTACTCTAGTTAGGACCTTCACACCTTCCCCAGCAAAAATGCTGATTAACGGCCCTTGGCTCCTAGGGTATAGGTCCTATACATTTCAGACATGATCAATGACGTGTGCGTTATATCATGGATATATAATCTCCCAACGAGTTGTCCTGGCTATAGTCACTTTTCTCATATTATGGATTACGTGGCAAATGCTTTTGTACACAGGTGAAAATTGAGGTATTCATTCATATTATAGTGCATTGGAAGTAAAACACAACAAACATTACTTTCTGTTGGCCCAAAATTTAGTTGATCTCTAATGGGCCTAATGATATAGTGTCAGCTTAATTTACACACCACTTTATATTCATGAGTGGAATAACACTTACATCTTGCTCAGTCTTGGTATTTGTAAGGTGGCGAATGCGTCTAAATTGACTAGATGATTACCGATCAATGTTCTGGGGAAACAAAAGTAAATTTTAAAAGTTATCACTATTTATATAAAATGAGCCAGGGGCGCAGGCGATATCAAATTCAACATGGTCGGCTTTGAGGTATAAACAAAAATGCGGAAATCTAAATTTCGATACCTTGGAGGTCCATTTCTTTCATTACTATTTCCCGCTGTCAGGTTTTCAAGATTTATTTTATAAACATTATTGTGAGCAGAGGCGTTGGAACCTGGGTGGGACACAGTGCCCCCACTTTTTCACGTTAAAAAAAGCTATTAGGATTCTTAAAAGCGTAGATTTAAATGCTAATTTTCTGCATAACCCCTCCCTATCCTAATATTTTTCTCTGTCTGCCTCTAATCTCAAGTGCCCCCTTTTTCAGTAAAAAATGCCCATTTTCCATCGAGACCCGTACTTTCAGATTTGTTCTTCCGCCTCTGATTGGTAGGATGTTGGGTCGGGTAAGCGTGTGGGAAAGATTTGATTATCTACAGTGCTTCCCAAAAAGAACTATACACTTTTGAAATGGCTACCAAATAAACAAATATATGGTTCTTGAGAAAAAAGTTTAGATATTATATATTTATATATATATCAAGCTCATATCCTCAACTATTATTATGACACAAAAAATTCCGAAAGTAACCCATTCTTCAGTGAACAATGCCCACTTTTGTGTAGGACACAAAAATTAGCCTGCGCAGGAATTCGGTATTCATTCATCACCTTTGTATGGCACGCCAAGAGGGATTCAAACAATAATGGAATAAATCAGCCAACAAAGACTGAACTAAACTAAATTCAAAGCAAAAATCAATGATATGAAAACAAAACGGTAAAAAAAAAAAAAAAAAATTATAATTTTGATTACTCTGTTAGCTGAGTCATTCCATTATTCTTTGATTCCCTCCTGGCGTGCCATACAAAGGTGATAAATGAATAGCGAATTTATGTGCAGGCTGTTTTTTTGTGTCCTTCACAAATGTGGGCATTGCTCACTCAAGAATGCATTACTTTCGGAATTTTTTGTGCCATAATGATAGTTGAGGATTTGAGCTTTATATATCTTTATAAACCTTTTCCCCAAGAATCAAATATTTTTTGTTTGATAGCCATTTTAAAAGTGTATAGTTCTTTTTTGGACGCACTGTATTTCATGCAAAATTATAGAATCCATAACACAAAGATTTGCAATCACTCGCAAAATGGCAATGACCAATCAAAATAAATATTTAAACCTCTTCTTTTTTGCTTAACATTTCTGACTAGTTACTGATTAGAATTAACTCTTTTTTTTTCTTTTTCAAAAGGCCTGGTCATTTTATATTTATAAAACTCGACGAAAAAGATGTTTTTTCCCTCATAAGATGACGAAGACGACAAGGTATTCTTACATCTCTTTCAGCATCAATAGACTTGAGAACGCTCCTGATTCAATGTCCGATAATGTGTTATGGGACAGGATTCTACCAAAGGAATAAACAGTTTTAATAGTGATGATAATGATAATAATAATATTTCCAACTTCCAGTGAATTCTTCTATTAAAAACTGACACTTAATTTTTTTTCTTAATCTGGGAAAAATGACTAAAATCAAATGAATATTTTCAAACAATTTATGATTATAAGACAAAATTATACATACAGGAGAAAAGAGAGAATATTGAACTTTTTTTAAATTCCTAGGCCTATATATTAGAGGATAAAATACAATAATTATGACCTTTGTTCAGAGAATATTCACATTAATGTTCATTCTTTTTCAGTTTGCATACGAAACAATTACAAAGTGTAACATGTCGTATTTCGCTAGGCATGCTGGGATGTAGTGACTTTAGAATCGATAGAGAGAGGGTAAAGGCTTTTGGTTTAATGACCCCCTCCCTCTAAAAAAATTAATAGATTTAAAAAAAAAAATTGCAGCAGTTAACGCCATTCCATTTTAAACAGATGATGTTGTTTTTCTATAGGCCTACAATCAGTTATACATGTATATTAACAAATACTTACAACCTTTCCAGGGTTACTAGGTTTCTGAAGTGACCAGCACCAATCCGAGATATCTGGTTTTGTGACATTATGCTGGAGGGAAAGAAGACAACAAATGAATAATTGTATGCATTAATTATTTAATACATACATACATAAATTAGCCGTCTTTCCTCAATCCATATTCATCACTGAAATTCAAGAGGAAACATCTCGAGCACAATATCAGTATTAAATTATCCTTAATAGCTACCAAGGAATGATATCGAATAAGGCCTAGATACTCACATCCACTTTATAGACACCAATCCGTCAAACGTATAATTCTCTAGTGAGGAAATTTGATTGTTGTTGATAAATCTAGAGAAAGGACAAATATATAAATGAGAACAATAATGCTTAGTCACAAATTTAAATCTCACCAGAGACTGTCAAAGTAGTTAGTCCACTTTAGGTTACATGTAGAGGTCTGTAAACTTCGATTCCATGACGGATTTAGTCGAAATTTTGTTTTATTTTTTAAGCAAAAAGAAATAGAAATTAATAATAATAATAATAATAATAATAATAATAATAATAATAATAATAATGATAATAATAATAATAATAATAATAATAATAATAATAATAATAATAATAATAATGATAATAATAATAATAATAATAATAATAATAATAATAATAATAATAATAATAAATACCAGTCACATTCCTCTCCTACATGCCATCAATGACATAGTTAAAGGAGTCAGACATATCGAAGCATGGCTGCCAACCGGAAGAACGTACCTTCTATACAAAGGCAATGACTCAACAAAAGCCAAGAACTACAGGCCAATCACATGCCTCAATACCATGTACAAGCTACTTACATCAACGCTTGCACGGCACATTGAGCGGCATATCGAAGACAATGACATCATGGAGGTCTCTCAGAAAGGCTGCCGAAAGGGGAAGAAAGGATGCAAGGACCACCTCTTGACAAATAAGGCTATCACGGGGAATGCTCGTCAGAGACAAACAAATCTATCCATGGCATGAATAGACTACAAAAAGGCATACAATAGTGTACCTCACAGCAGGATCATCAAAATTATGGAGGTGTATCATATCAACCCACATTTCATACAGTGCATATCGGAAAGCATGAAGTTGTGGAACACAACTCTGACACTAACAACAGACGCATACTCAATGAAGGTAGACGGAGTCCGGATCAAGAGAGGGATATTTCAGGGAGATTCATTGTCCCCCTAAAGGGCCTGTCCCACAGGCGGCGATCGTTGTGGCGACAACCTGATAATTTCATAATTATAAGGAGTTCATCTTTAAAAAGTTGATTATAAACCTACATACGACTCTATCTAAGCTAAGCTACAACAACAACTTGCTACCACACTCACAACAGCAAGATCGCCAGTTGTCCCGACAACGATCGCCTCCAGTGGGACAGCCCCTTTACTCTTTTGTCTTGCTCTCAACCCAGTATCCTCCCTCCTGCAAGCTACAAACTTCGGATATAGATACGCAGGAAATGATGTTACGGCGACAGTAAATCATTTGGTCTACATGGATGACATCAAGCTGTATGCAAAAAATGATGATGAACTTCACAGACTGATAGCCATTGTTAAACAATACACAGATGACATTCAGATGTAATTTGGCATTGAAAAATGTGCTAAGATTACACTTATCCGCGGAAGAAGGGTGGAGACAGGTGATATGCTCCTATCTGACGAGGAAGTCTCCATCAAGGAACTGACGAATGAATCCACCTACAAATACCTTGGCATGATAGAGAATGACAGCATCAGCCACAACGCAATGAAAGAGAAGGCAAAGACGGAGTACAAACACAGACTGAGGCTTTTTATGAAATCTGAACTTAACGCCAAAAACAAGATGGATGCTATCAATACACTTGCTATCCCCGTGCTAAGGTATAGTTTTAGAAAAATGAACTGGATAATCGAGGATATACGAGGGCTGGATGTCATGACAAGGAAGCGATTGACAATGCACAGACTACACCACCAAAAAGCTGCTGTTGAAAGGTTGTATCTCCCCCGCGACCTTGGAGGAAGAGGTCTTCAGCAGATAGAAACAGTATGGAATATGGAGTTAATACAGCTTGCCAATTACCTATCCAGTCCCAAGGATACATTGACAAACATATCTCACGATTATGACAAAGCCCAGCCAATTTTCTCATCTACTAAACAAGCATTGAAGACCCTGGCAGATCACCAGATAGCTCTACCAGTTGGGGAAAAGGAGAGGACAGCGTTCCTTGAATAAAAGATTGCAGACAAATCTACAGGAAAACGTCTAAGCGGTCACCACGAACAACAATCGAATCGCCAGTTCGTTGACAAAAAGAACACCCATGGATGGCTCAAGTCTGCTGGTCTGAAAGGAGAAACGGAGGGGTTTATATTTGCCATACAAGATCAGGTAATCAAGACACGGGCATATGAGAAATCCATTCTGCAATCCGATGTAGAGGACACGTGCAGAGTATGTGGGAAAGAACCTGATATTCTAATGCATCTGGCATCAGGATGTCCTATCTTGGCCCAAACATAATATATCAGCAGACATGATAGCATTGCCAAGCATATATACTGGCAACTTCTAAAGGATCGTGGGACTCAAGAATGTGACCATCCATGGGAATATCAGCCGCAGACAATCACGCTGGCTGATAAAAGTACCATATATTGGAACTGCGGTATAATGACAGACATAGCTATAAACTATAACAAGCCAGGCATCATCGTAAGAGAGGGAAACAAAGTTAACATCATCGAAGTATCCGTCCCTCACGAAATAAACCTCGCAGTCAAGGAAAGGGACAAGCGGCTAAAATATCAAGACCTGAGGATCGAGATCAAATGAATGTGGAACGTCAAGGCAGAAGTCGCCCCGGTGATAATTGGTCACACGGGGATGGTGAAGAAGGGAATCGAGAGCCTCATCACCAAGATCTCCCCGAACATCAAGATCTACGATCTTCAAAAGGAAGCCATTCTCGGCACAACTAGAATGATCCGAAAAACACTTGGACACTAAAAAATTGCACTTGAAATCACTTTGTGCTTTTTGTTAAAGCAAAGTCTTTTAAGGAAAAATACGGACTTGATCCTGTTTATCATAATAATAATAATAATAATAATAATAGTAATAAAAATAACAATAATGGTGATGATGATGATGATAATAATAATAATAATAATAATAATAATAATAATAATAGTAATAAAAATAACAATAATGGTGATGACGATGATGATAATAATAATAATAATAATAATAATAATAATAATAATCATAATAATAATAATAAATAAATGAATGAATAAAAAAAAATAATAAAAGGAAAATAAAGACTTTTTTTTTTACTTAGCATGCACTGAAAACCTAACCTCGTCCGTTATGGACCGACTAGCTAGTCGGTCAAAACGGACTAGTTTCAAAGCTAGTCTGTCATGTTAGTCCGTTGAGACGGACTAGCATACAACTGAATCTACATCTCTCAACTTTACGGACGAGCTTTAAAGCTCATCCGTTAAGCTTGATGCTGGTCCGTCGACGTGACCGACTAGGCCAATAAAGTAGCTGGGTGGACCCAGTTTACCCATTAAAATGACTGACTAGCTTTTGATACAAATAGTTGCAATGTCGTTTCAATGTACCTTCTCTATTTATTCTGTTTCCGAGCATAATCAAGTTGATACATTCTGAAACAAAGGTTGTTTTGGCTTGACAATCTGAAAGCTTACGAGACATAACATCTATCATGACAAGTAGCAATGAACGAGTACCGGTAGATTCCAAATATTGTTCTCCATTCTTCAATTACAGGCTAATTGAATACCTTGTTACTATACAACTCAAGAACCCGGTATTTTCTTACAGTTTGCTGGTGAATGCCCGGCATAGCAACAACAGGGAATAGAAGTTGGATATAATCAACATTCTCAAACAAAGGTTGTTTTGGCTTGACAATGTGAGAGCAATGCGATAGCCGAAATAACATCAATCGTGACAAGTATGCCATTCACGAGTAGATTAGAATTATTGTTCCATTCTTTAATTACACACTGAAAACCTAAACGGGTAGACCGACTAGCTTTAAAGCTAGTCGTAGTGATGCCCAGACTGACTAGCTTTAAAGCTAGTCGGTCACGACGGACTAGTTTTCCTCCAACACAACCCGGTTATTACGGACTAGCTTTAAAACTCGTCCGTCTCTACGGACTAGCTTGAAAGCTAGTCCGTCAAGTTAGTCCGTCAAGACGGACTAGTTTTAATGCTCGTCGGTCACGACGGACTAATTTTAAAGCTCGTCCGTCGTGACCGACTAGTTTGACGGACTAGCCTAAAAGCTAGTCGTAGTGATGCCCAGACTGACGAGCTTTTGAGCAGGACTAGCTTTACAGCTAGTCGGTCATGGTGTAAAAGCTAGTCCGTCGCGCTTTTCTGCCGCGATGTTCTTGCTGCTGTCTTGACAGACTAGCATGACGGACGAGGTTAATATGGCTTCACCACTGGTCATAGACGTCAAATCTGAAATATTAGAAGACATTATAAAGATACGATTAAAAACATGCATTTTGTCACAAGAATTTGAGCAATAAATAAATAAATTTAAAAAAAATAATAAATAAACATTTTATTATGATGATATAAATCAGAAGACAGGAATTAATACAGGAGGCGCAATTAGTTAACATTATGGCAATTAACATGGGGGCACGGGGCCCAGGAGTCGCCGCCATGGCTTGCATCATCATGACTTTTTGTTGTAGGCCTACCTGCTTTTGCATTTTCGTCGTATACACTTGTTCTTGAGAGCCACTTCAGAATCCCAAAGTCGCACCTCTAAACCAATATTCTTTTCTTTCAGATACAACATGTACAAGTAATCTAAAAGAAAAGTGGCGCCTATATTTATTATTAGAATTAAATTTCGATTTTCATAATTTAATGTGATTGTTCCTATCGTTGTAAATACACACAAGTTATAAATTGATTTGGCAAGACATAATTTTTCGCGTTGGTGATTATAGCATTAATCTTTGTGAAAAAAATAACGCTATCTGTGAACTGAAACATAAGGATTAAAAAAGAGTACTCACACATTCATGTCACAGGAAGGAGATCGCCATTATAATCAAAATCTTAAGCTTTACGGGGTATATCCAGTGTGCGTCTGTACAGTTTGCTCATTAAATGGAATTCACATACAGATAGTGCAACTAATATACATGTAATAGTGATTTCCTTTTCGCAATGCGCATGTTATTCAATCAATTGTACCACTTTCTATTCACTGCTGTTGCTAAGCCAGGCATTCACCAGCAATCTATAAGAATAGACGGTTCATGGGTTCTATAGTAACGAAGTATTCAATTAGCCTGTAATTGAAGAATGGAGAACAAATTTTGGAATCTACCGGTACTCGTAGATTGCATACTTGTCATGATAGATGTTATGTCTCGTAAGCTTTCAGATTGTCAAGCGAAAACAACGTTTGTTTCAGAATGTATCAACTTGATTATGCTCGGAAACAGAATAAATAGAGAAGGTACATTGAAACGACATTGCAACTATTTGTATCAAAAGCTAGTCAGTCATTCTAATGGGTGAACTGTCCTACCCCCCTACTTTTTTTTTGACCTAGTCGGTCACGTCGATGGACTAGCATCAAGCTTGACGGACGAGCTTTAAAGCTCGTCCGTCAAGTTGAGAGATGTAGATTCAGTTGTATGCTAGTCCGTCTTGACGGACTAACATGGCAGACTAGCTTTAAAACTAGTCCGTCTTGACCGACTAGCTTTAAAGCTAGTCGGTCCACTGACGGACGAGGTTAGGTTTTCAGTGCAGCCTAATTGAATACTTCGTTACTATAGAACCCATGAACCGTCTATTCTTATAGATTGATGGTAAATGCCGGGCTTAGCAACAGCAGTGAATAGAAGGTGGTATACAATTGATTAAATAACATGCGCATTGCGAAAAGGACATCACTATTACTGAGTTGCATTATCTGTATGTGAATTCCATTTAATGAGCAAACTGTACAGACGCACACTTGATATACCCCGTAACGCTTAAGATTTTGATTATAATGGCCATTTCCTTCTGTAAAATGACTGTGTGAGTACTCTTTTTTAATTCCTTATGTTTCAGTTCACAGATAGCGTTATATTTTCACAGAGATTAATGCTATAATCACCAACGCGAAAAAATTATGTCTTACCAAATCAATTTATAAATTGTGTTTATTTACAACGATAGTAACAATCGCATTAAATTATTAAAATTGAAATTTAATTCTAATAATAAATATAGGCGCCACTTTTCTTTTAGATTACTTTTATCTGAAAGACAAGAATATTGGATTAGAGGCACGACGTTGGGATTCTGAAGTGGCACTCAAGGACAACCGTATACGCCGAAAATGCAAAAGCAGGTAGGCCTACAACAAAAAGTCATGTTGATGCAAGCCATAGCGGCGACCCCTGGGCCCCGTGCCCCCATTATTAATTGCCATAATGTTAGCTAATCGTGCCTCCTGTATTAATTCCTGTCTTCTGATTTATATCATCATAATAATTATTATTTTTTTTTTTTTGCTCAAATTCTTGTGACAAAATGCATGTTTTTAATCGTATCTTTATAATTTCTTTTAATAATTCAGATTTGACGTCTCTGACAAGCTGAAGAAGCCATATTAACCTCGTCCGTCATGCTAGTCTGTCAAGACAGCAGCAAGAACATCGCGGCAGAAAAGCGCGACGGACTAGCTTTTACACCATGACCGACTAGCTGTAAAGCTAGTCCTGCTCAAAAGCTCGTCAGTCTGGGCATCACTACGACTAGCTTTTATGCTAGTCTGTCAAACTAGTCGGTCACGATGGACGAGCTTCATAATTAGTCTGTCGTAACCGACTAGCTTTAGAGCTAGTCCGTCTTGACGGACTAACTTGACGGACGAGTTTTAAAGCTAGTCCGTAATAACCGGGTTGTATTGAAGGAAAGCTAGTCCGTCGTGACCGACTAGTTTTAAAGCTGGTCAGTCTGGGCATCACTACGACTAGCTTTAAAGCTAGTCGGTCTACCAGTTTAGGTTTTCAGTGTGCTTTAGGGGCGTAATTAGGATGGGACCCATATTTGTTCATATTAGTATGCAACGGAAGTCAAATTATTTGTTTCCTGTTCGCTCGAAATAACAGTTGATCTTTAATGTACAGTATGTTTACGAATGAAAAGCCACCTTTGACATCTTCAATAGGATTTAGCGTTTGGTTTCAAAAGTGATCCCCAGATAGTTGGGAGCTAATAATTTCGGTTGACAAAGAGCAATTTTCACAAATCATATAGTATATCAAAATTGTTGTTGCATTAATGATGTTCAATGGATTGAGAGTTAGGATGAATGACTTCATTGAAAAATGCAAAAATAGTGATGTCTGTTAAATAAAAAAAAAATGACTTCATAGCTATACAGTTACTAAATAATTTATATGCTTTTTACCCAAGGATTAAAAGAAACTCTCTAAATTTCTTTCTGTCTAATACATTTAATACCTACATCTTCTCCAATACCACAGATTCTCGAAATATTCCTTGTTCCAAGCGCTGAATCCTGTTATATGGCACCCACCTCATATAGAAAATGGAAATAAAAATACAATATGAAAGTACCTTAAAACAATAATGCTATCAATGTAAAAAAGAACAAATGAAATGGGATTCAGTTAGCAGAAGTAATTTTTTAAGACGAGAGTTTCCTAGAAATAACAATGGGGATAATAAATAAATAAATTCTGATTATACAGTGTGTTCCTAAAAAAAGGTAATCGAAGTTCAAAGGTCAGTAATTTTAAAGGTATATGGTTTATTTTTGTGATTTGTTTTACTAAAATACTAAGTATTTTATCAGCTTTAATTTGAGATATTGCTTACGTCCACACTGTAATGGGTCACAGAGTTAGGGTCCTTTGAAGGTAATAGGTACAAAACCCTTTTTTCCAAGTTTTTCGTTTTTAGGGTATGAAACCAACTTTTTATAAAATGTTGGTTTCATAGTTTTTGGGGTTTTGTCACACAAATTTTCAATGAAATGCAATCTCATTTGTCAAAGGACCTATCTCACTAGCAATGACATGGGTTCTCGATTATGCATGAGTCTCTGGAGTCTCGGAGAGGTCGACGCGACGTCTCTTGATTCTGCAAGAAATCGCGAGAAAAATCTAACAAATGTCAAACATATCCAATCTTTTAGTAGACTTCTTTAATACGTGAGCAAGTCTCTGTGACATCTTTGTGGACGGTTGCCACGACGTCCCTTAAAGCCCGTCTCACACTGTGCGATTGGCTGCGATATCGCGTCGCATCGCAGAGGATTGCTTGGTATCGTGCAGTGTGAGGGGTTCTGCGATGCGATACCAAGCGATATTTGAGCCATCGCAAGGCCATCGCTTTGCATCGCAAGGTTTTGAACATGTTCAAAACCTTGCGATATCGCAGGCTGCGATAATTCTAGTTATTGCAAAGATTTCTAGGAGACAAGAGAGTTAGAAGAGGTCCTCCTCCAATGTGCCAGGATGTTGGAGAATAATATTTCATCAGCCTATCGACCTGGATTAAAGGGACAAATTGATGTCAGAAGTATGCACGAGATTGGAAATGATTGTAAGTAATTTGATGACATTGTGCGTTGTTCAAAATAGTCGCGGCCCAGGTTTTGTGCATGTAGTCCCATACATAGGTTTTTATTGGGGTCTGAGCTGATTTTGGCATTAGATGATCTTGTCCTTTTACTGGCTGATCAGCTGGATTAGAGTTTTAATTGGGGCTCCTCATAAAGTGATAAGGTCTGTCAAACATAATGGTCATTGATAGACCTGTAGGAATTACAGATTTCAAGGCTATAAATGCTATGGAGTCAATGACAATAGGGCCTAAGTTAGTCTAGTCTAGACTCTAGTGGCAAGTGCCAATTTTTAAACCTGGTTGAAAATGTTGTAATTTGGGTCGATGTGTGTCTGCCGCTGATCTTTGACTTTGACCCGGGTCTTGACTTGGCTCACGGTCATTATTAGAAAGTTTAACGGTAGATCTAGATATATAGACTATAGTATAGGGCAACTCTAGATCTACTCTAGGCCTTAGATCTAATGTCTAACTTGTTAGATCTAGATCCAGATCTAACTTGTTAGATTGAGATGCCTAGATCTAAAAAAAGACTAAGTTAGATCTAATTCAAAATTGTAAACTGAATTGAACTCCAACTTTATTCTTTAACTAGGCCTAACGTTAGAGGTCTACATTAGTCATTAGTTTTTATTTTCCTTTACAAACGACTGCGTAGGCTAGAAAAAACAAAAAACAAACAACATTGAAACAACAAATAACGGTAGACTCTAAAGCCTTGCCATCTAAGTTAGATTTGGAGTTTTCAGAGTGCTGCATTAAAAAACAAAAAATCTAACTGTTAGATCTAGATTCTTTGCCCCCCCCAATTCGCAGTTCAGCCTTAACGATGTCATTGATAATATTGATAACACACACAAACCAGTGATTTGACCTCAATTTTTGCCTGGGTCCAGACCTCAAATTTTACATAAGCCCCAAGCAACCGATCACTTTCCAGTCTGCATTTGTACGGTATTGACTTGCACTCACTAAACTTAATGAAATTTTGGGTCTGCCCAAAAATAACACCAAATAGTGCAGCTAGGAGGCCTAGGCGTAGATAAGGTCTAAAGTTAGATCTAACAGTTAGGCCTATCCTAAAAATTAGTCTCAGTCAGATCAGACATGGATTTGGGAGGGGGGGGGGCGGAGAATGCCGGCGCCCCCGTAAGATTTGGAGAAAAAAAAATGCAAACTATACATTCCTCCATAGGCCTACATCATTTACATGGATATCTTTTTTTATTTTGTGAGCGCCCCTCCCCCCCCCCCTCCCCATAAAATTTGAAAAGCTTTTTTATTTGTTTTGTTGTTTTGCTTGTCAATGTCGAACAACCTCACCCTACCCCTAAAAGTTATATATGTTGACCTTCTTGAAAGGTGACCGTCGAATTTTTTTTACACCTACCCTCTACCTTTTGTTTTTGTTACTGTATAAATGTAACGAATGAATAAATAATGTAAACAAACTGTTATGCTCTAAAAAAAAAAAAATGATAATAATAACAATAGATCTAGATCTAATAATTAAAATAAAAAAACAACAAAAATAAGCAACTTTGGTTTTTCAATAAAATAAACCTTAAATACCAAAGGGAGTTATAGACTCTAGATCTGTTTCATAAAATTATTTTTGGTATTATAAGATTTAGAAAATAATAGAGTTGTGCACAACTCAAAACATAAAACCAATTGTGGGCACATAAGTGAGCCCTAGAATCTATATCAGAAGAAAAACAGCAATCCCCTCCCCATGACATTGTTGTTGCCTTGACAGTTTTTAGTTTAATTTACTCAGGTGGGTACCAATTACATTTTTTGTAGGATCTATTAAGTTTTGGTGGGAGCAATATCATAAATTAGAAATCTGCAAGATTTTTTAATATTATTCATTTGAGTGTAATATTGGTAATGAGTTTATTATGTTTTTGGAAGAGGAGGTTGGGGCGAAATTGTGGAAAGAATACTATTGTAATCTATTTGTTTTAGATTTCGTCTCTCTCAAAATTATTTCACATCCACATCACATCATAGTTTTTAATAGAACTTCTTTTACATTTTAGCACCTGTGCAGTACAGTCTGAGATGACAGCAGATGAAAGAGGAGCAGGTAAAGGAAGTGGAGGAGAAGCTGGAGAAAAGTGATCAGAAGAAGAATATACCAAAGCCAAAAACAGTGAGTCGGTTCATCCTGCATTCTTGTCAATTCACTCTAAGAAATTTTCAAGCATAGTTTAGTAAAGATTACCAAACTACAATGCAATGCAAAGAGATATCAAAAGCCTCCTTATTTAAAGGAAAAAAGGGTGTTATGGGTGAAATATGAAAATACCATAGTCAGAAGTTAAATATTATGACTTTATAGGAAGTAAATTAACGTTTAGGTATTTGCAATTGTGAATGACTAAATAGCTCATATGTTGCTCTGAACTTAAGCTTGTATAGTAAACCTCAAAATATGAACTTTTTAGTTAACAGGGCTGGAATGTAAGATGATATGACATTACACATATTGTTTGAAAAATGATATTTAAAAATTATCATAAAGTACTATTAGTGTATAGAACTGTGGTCCCAGTATTTGGCTACATTTTCCTTTTCAATATAAAATAACTTTTAGGCAGAGGCAAATTT